>WSXT02157927.1:0-10125 GCA_011762715.2 Neuroterus valhalla | reverse complement strand
TCTGTGTATGCATTACATGCATTGTAAACTGAATCAAGCACGTATGAAGCCGAGCGCGAAGCGCGAGATTCGAATGATGCGTGCCCTAGGCGCGCTCAAACTTGCGAGCCGCGCGCGAAGCGTGCTATAAGAATTATAAGAATGTGTTTTTGAAAATATTGGTGACTTCGGATATCAATTTGTAGGGAACTTCCTGTAGAATATCATTTTGGTCACCTGGTGCAAAGCCATTTTCACGGGGACCATCGTCATCACTTTCAAGGTTAATATTGGTTAATATTTTCTCAATCAAGGTATATATCCAATTTATGCTATCAGGAGTGAGAATATTCATATCGATACTATAGAGCAAAATTAACGACGAATTTGAAAATTTCACGCTCGACAATAACTGACTATAACGCCATCTCTAGGATAAAAACATAGATGGAGAGGTATCATAAAAAGTGACAATTTGTCGAGAAATGGAAAATCGAAAAGCCTTTTTCTACACAACGAAAGTGGAAAATTGATATGTTGTTAGCGAAACGTGTTCAGAAAAAAAAATTCAGGGTAAGTTTTTAGCATGGTGTTGAAATGTTTTATGTGATGAATGCCGATTTGAAGGATTTCAAGGCTTATGTTTGCAGAATGGATACACGGCCGGGGCTCTTTAAATTAGCTCTCATAACCCGGCCGGGTTATTTGATTTGGAAATAATTCAGATCTGAAGTGGAATAGTTCAAAAGAGGATTCCAGTTACTCAACATCACAGCAATTCGTTCAGAACGATTAGTTCTTTTGATAATGTTAGAATTACGCTTTCCGTAGTAGAGCCCATGCTGGTAGCCATCCCGCGATACCCTTCTTTTTAAGTAGGGGGCCGCTAGTTGGCGCCACCAGAGCCACTTTCGTAGCCTATCAAGTTTCCGGAATCTCGTTCATAGTGGGAATTATTGATAATCCTTACCTGATTGATGGACGTTACATGAAAACTATTCGGCAATTTCGGAAAATTTCAGATGCAGATGAAACTGAAGATTCAAAAAGTTGTCCAACTAGGCAAAGTACATAGATTGCAATTTTGCAACTAGAAGAATTTGAATCGGTAGACCTATTACTCACTTTATCTAATTAGCATCTTGATTACCGAGTAGGCGTCTTTCCGCGTTCACGATGCACAACAGGAAGCTTAATTAGACGGCAGGTACGGCCGCAAGAAGCCCTTATTTAATAATCGTTTTATGTATTCCTCTGGCCTTCAATGAATAGACTTTATAGTGATAATTTGCATCTCAAGGCAAAAATGCATGATAAAAATAATCAGAATTCGTGTTATGTTGAATAGGACAAAAATTATTCAACAAATTCCTAACAGTTCTACTTATATAAAGTTCAAATAAATTAGTTCGAACAGATCGAACAAGTGTATTCTTCAATAATTCATCTGAAGGGAATCAAGAAAGTAGTGAGAAAATTGTTTGTAGACCCAGGGATTATTGAGAATCAAAAATACCCTATTAGTGAGAGATAACAATACTATTTTACAAGTTCTTTTATACGTATCATAAGTTGAATAATTTTACGTGGTTTTTGGAGTAGGATAAATAGGAAGAATGATTTATCATATGATATTACAACCACGTGTGAAAACGGAAACCGCGAGCAATATTCAATAGGAGAAACTTGCATTTCCGGTTTTACGGGACGAGCGTGTGCAGAATAAGAAGTTTATTCAATTGCTGCAAACGTGTCTGCACTGGATCGTTTTCGGTCATTTTAGATTGGATCTCTAGGCATGAATTCAAATAGTATAATCGTGGATGATAACATTTCATTGGTCGTAAACAATTCAGTTATGACTTATAATCTTACATCCACGGTGCCAATATTCGAATTTATTAGTTCTTGAATAGTGTTCTTTAATTCCTAATTGTTCTTAAATATCAATACTTCTTTTGAATTTTTGACTGAAAAGATGACTCCAAAAAAATATTAAGTTTTCAATAGCATAATAAGATTCTCATTATAACAGATGAATGCGTCCCGTTATTTTTCTTGATAAAATAATTTTATCCTAAACTAAAAAAATTAATTTTCAAGAAACCAGTTCAATTCAGACACCCAAAATTTAATTTAATATTTTACATTCATCCAGTTACTGAATTGACGATCAAAAACTAGGACTTTGTGATCAACTGAGTGAATTTTAGTGAAGAAAAAAAATTTCGAACGAACAACATTTGTTGACTAAAAAGTTGGATTTCGAAATCAAGGGAAAGAATTTTCAACCATATAGTTGGATCTTGAACATATCAGCGATGATTTTTAAACAAAAAATCAGAAGGGTCATTTTCTAGATGGAAAAAATTAATTTGCAACTAAATCAAAAGCAAACAAGTGTTTGAATTTACAGACAAAAAGGATGGATTTTAAAAAAACTTCTAAGGGTAAATCAAAATAAATTTTAAGTTTAAAACCAATAACCGAGTAAGAGGTTTCTTCAATGTTTGAACCATAAATACATGAAAAATGAAAGAAATTTTAATAAACAGCTCAATTCAGGAAAGAATAATAGCTACCGAGAAGATTGATGTTTCAAAAAAAGCTGAATTTCAAAAACCAATCTTTCAATTTTAGGCTAAAAAGACGAATTTTTTAGAAAAAAAGGTAAAAGTCAACCCAAAAATTTGATTTCCCAACAAAGAAGGTTAGCCTTAACCCAATACTCTCATTTTCGGAATTGTGGTTGGATTTATCCCAGATTGTTGCGTTTCCAAATAAACAAGTTGCATGTATAATCGTAAATATAAATTTTGAACAAAAAAATCATTTCCCAACCGAATACTGGAATTTTTCAATGAAATCATGAAGCTTGGCATGAAAGAAAAATGCATTTTCCACAAAGTAGTTGATTCGGCTTCACACCAAGTAGATAATTTTTCAACCACTAAAGAAGAATCCTCAGCGGAACATGTGATAGTTGTATTCAAGCCGAACAATATTTAACATGTCATGAGAAATATTTTCATCCTCATCCAAAAGAAGTTTGTTATTGAAACCAGATGTTAACAGCTTCGATTCGTTATAAAAATACAAATTTTAACAAAGTTTCGTGAACGTCACAGTTAACATCTTCAGGGCTGACCTGGAACTAAGGCTTCAGGTTATTTTGTTCTCACATATGCTCTTAACGATGGCTCTAATTGGTCAAAGTTCTTACCGTGGAGACTGAACAATCTTGATTGGCCAATAAATACTTTTGATGATAACCTGGGAAGGAAAAAAGCTAAATCGGATTCGTACAACATCCTTTTTCCCCATTGACGTTATTAGGATGTTTAAAATCTGAATTGTTTTTCTATGCGTTCTTGGAAAGACATTCTTTATTTTTGCGATGACGAATGTTTCTTCAAATGAAATGCTATGTGCTTCAATTTTCTCGAGTAGTAGGAAAATTGATGAAAAATATTCTCCTCAATCTCATGCTACACATCCAGACTTTTTTAAAATTTGCTTCACACCATCAAACATCATGGGATCTGCAAACAACCAAATATATGTAGTCTGTTGTTACCTCCGCTTCGTTCCTGTAAATTATCCTGATGAGGGTAATGGTACGTCACCAAAACGATGCAATATTGGGAGGATTCAAGAATAAAAATTCTAGATGTGCCGCATGAGATTGAGGAGAATATTTTTTATTAATTTTCCTACTACTCTTTTTTAATTGTATTTCTATTCCCATACGTAGAAAAACTTGGATTTCAACATCTCTCCACATTGTTTTATACCATGTCCTGTTTCGATATGATGCTCAGCTAGTGCTGAAAAGTGAAATGTTTAAGCCCTACTTCACTCCCATCTTCCTTCATACTTGGACTCACTGGTCTCCCAGTTTCTGCAACATAGACATTTTCACAAGAGAAAATAATTTTAAATCTGTTACTCAGAAGTTTTCTTATTTTTGCAGGTGGTTCGAATATGGGTAAGTATTGTGTATATGGGAAATTCTTTCTATATGTTCTGTAAAACTAGGACTAGATTACGAGAAGTTGTAAATTTACTCGGATACTCGGGACCCGGGTACCCGAGAGCTCTGTTGTTACTTGGGTACATGGGTACCCGGATAATATACGTAAAATCAGGTACCCTTGTACATTTTGTTCAATTAAATTCTGAGCACCCGATGTGTAGGTTACCATCGGGGTACCCGGGTAATACCCGTGCCTTCGGAATCTCGCCAAAGTACTCAGGTTACCGAGTATCGGCAAAGTCAGAGCCCTATGTAATACCTTGGATGCAGCGTAGGATGGTTGTCGCTTTTCCCTCTCTTTTTTTAGTAGGTTGTGCTGACCTATTGTTTTTAGTGTATTTCTTGATTGTTCGATAAATTTTATCGTTGCGCGATCGTTTTGAACTAGGGTTCGTTGAATGTTTTGTGATTTCTTCTGGTAGTTATCTCTATCTGTTATGGAGACAGCTGTGTGAACAAAGAAGTTAATAGCTTTTTGTCTTGAGAGATGTTCGAAAGATGTCCTTCTTTCAAGTGTTTTGAATATGGTTTGGGCGTTGTGTTTGCTGGAAATTCTTCCTCTTTGTTATGTGATACCATGGATGTAGGGTGAGATGGTAGTTGCTTTTCCCACTCTTTCTGCAGTAGTTTGTGTTGACCTGTTTTTATTGTATCTTCCCTGATTGTTATATCAATCTGTTTTTTTCTGTAATCGTTTGATATTATTGTTCGTTTGACGTTTTCTCAATTTCTCTAGTTGGTTAACTTCATCTGTTATGGGGACAGCTCTGTGAACAAGGAAGTTGATGACCAGCTGTTTGTATTAGTAGCTTTTTCGGCAAAATTTTTAGTAGCGTACACGATCCGAATTCAAAACACCTCCTTTCATTATACTTGTTCAGCGTTGGAGCAATAAATGTTTCATCAACAACAACATTGTTCCCCAATTCTGACAATTGAAGAACCAGTTGGAAACATCCAAATCACCACTGATAACCACAGTAGAAACAATTTCTCGCATCTGCTCCTCAGTGTTGAAATAATTCAAGCCCGTTCCAAAGGACATGATTTCGCAGTAGCTTCTTCTGAAAATATAAAAAGAGAAATTATCAGTAATTGCGAATCTCACTCTGAACTCAACTTGCTTCCTTATACCCTACTCAAAAAGAAGAAACAGCAATCAAAGAATTTATTCAGGATAAGGACATCATGGTATGACCTGCAGATAAAGGCAACAGGACGGTAATAATAAATAGAAAATATAAGGACAAGAAAATCAGGGACCTTCCAACTGACGTTACTTACAAGAAATTGAAGGAGGACGCATCTCATATAACCGTCAGAAAAACAAAAACCCTTCTATAGGACTCTAAGCACAACAATAAAACAAGATCTAATTTATTACATTCTAATCCCAGCTCTACAAGACTATACAAACTCCCAAATAACCACAAAAACAACATCTCACTGGGATTGATTGTAAGCGCGAGAAACTCACCAACTAACAATCTTATACGGTTCATCTACAAAGAGATGAATTCCAATACAGGGAACTCTATCACTTACCCTGAATCTCCGATCAGTTTATCAAAAAAATCCATCAGGTTCACATCCGACTCCGAAAGATGTAAGGTTCTCAGTTGAAACTAAAACCTCATTAGTTTTCACGTGGAATACCCCTTTACGGAAGTACTACTCCCTGATACAATCAATATTCTTGAATCCTAAGTGGATTTTTTGTCTCACCTCATACCTCTTACAGAACACTGAACAATACCCACTTCTGTTTCAATAACTGTTTTCTACGAACAAACCCTAGGAGCAGCAATAGGATCTCCAATTTTACCCGTTATACCAAGCATATTAATGGAACATCTGGAAAAAAATCTCTTACCAATCCATATGCCGTGACGCAGATGATACCTTTCTCATCTGGGTAATTGGACTGGATGAACTACCCAAGTTTTCCGATTCCATCAACCGATTATATCCTGATATCCAGTTCAACATGTTAATTCAACTAAACAGGAAATTATCTTTCTTTGACGTACCAGTTTGCAGAAGATCTTATCACATTTAGGGAAATGATGTTAACAGAAAACCTTCTCATACAACAGATACCTACATTCCTTCTCTCACCGCCCTCTTTCTCAAAAGCAGTCGGTCATCAAATCCCCTGTTCACAGAGCTGCCTCGTTTCACAAACCCTGATACGAAACGATCACACAAACAAAAATATATATAGGCAATTAAGAAAGACATTAGAAAAAAATAAGTCAACGTAACCTTCTGAAGGAAGGGAGAGAAAAACGACCACCATCCTACCCTACGTCCAAGGTTTCACAAAACATACAGGAAGAATTTTTAACAAACACAACATCCGAACTATATTCAATTCACCTGCGAAAAGAGGACAACTTCTTAACACCCCAAAGTCAAATAGCGCCTTCTATTATTCCAGGAGAACATCAATTCCCTTGCTGTTGAGGCAAAGTCTATATTGGAAAAACCGGAAAAGTGGTTAGCCAACGCATAAAGGAACCTGAGAATGAATTCAGCTTTATACATTCCACACAACCAGCACTAGCTGAGCATCATAGCAAAACAGGACATACCATTTTCTTAAAGTAACAAAACATCATCGCATGAACAAACAATATTTTCCCAAGAAGGCATAGAGAAGTAATCGAAATCTTAAAACGCCCTATTAACATCAATAGGGATAATAGATCCAGTACCGATCCGATTTTGTTTCCTGTCCTCATAAGTTTCTTAGAGACGACTTTCTTAGCCAATCAGGTTCGATTAGTCCTTACTGTAGGGACTTGGACAAATGTCAGGCATCGAAGAGAGTATATATAAGAACAAAATAACCTTAAACCTAAGTTTCAGGTCCACACCTCCTTCCATAACAATGAATGACCGTGAAGGCATCAAATCTATTATCAAGATTCATTATTTCCAATCAGAACGTTGTATTCTTTACCAGAAAAGAAACATTTTCAACCAGAAAGAATAAAAACCTACCAAAAAATGGAATCCTGAATTCAGTGCATGACCTTCCAACTAATTAGACTAATTCAAAAGATTGAAATTCCACAAAAGAAACACGTTTTGAACCATAAAGATAATTGTTTGACAAATGGAATTTCCTGTTTACCCAAGAAGACGAATGATCAAATACATGCATGGGATCGCCATTCCCGCTTTAAAAAAATTTTGAGATGTAGATTTCGAATACAATTTGATTAATGTGCTCAATTATTTGGTGAATAGAAATTTTTGCGGGAAGAGGGGGAAACTTGTTGCACTGTTTGTGGATTTTAGAGTAGCGTTTGATTCCGTGAACAGAAGAGTCCTTTGGAATGCCATGAAATAAAGAGGAATAGAAGACGCTCTGATAAGAAGGATAAAAGAGATATTTGTGGAGACAAAGATAAGAGTCGAGATTAGAGAAAAGAAAGGAGAGGAATTCTGGACAGGACGAGGACTTAGGCAAGAGTGTCCGTTAAGTCCTCTACTGTTTAGCATCCTCATGGCAGACTTAGAGGAGAAGATGAATACGAAAGGAAAAGAGGGGGCGATACTAGGAACAGGCAAACTGTTTTCGCTGGCATACGCAGACAATGTAGTGCTAGTAGCAGATGACGGAAAAAGGATGCATCTGATTGTGAGAGCGTTTGAAGGGTATGTAAGAGATGTGAGTAAGACTAAGATGATGTGTTTTAGAAATAGAAGATCTAGGGTAGAGTATGAATGGAAAACCAATAACGTTGTGGTGGAGTTAGTGGAGCAGTTCTGCTACCTAGGATTCTGGTTCGAAGCAGGAGGAGGTAAAAAAATTGCAGGTGAAAAAGAGAATGGAATGTGCGAGTAAAGTAATGGGTCAAGTGTGGGGAATAGGAAAGAGAAGGTTCAAGGACGACTGGAGGATGAGGGTGTGGATGCTCGATGTGCTAGTATGGTCAGTGGTAAGTCACAGAGTGGAGTTATGGGGTTTAAAGGAATACAAGAGTGTAGGAGGTCTGCAAGAGAGATTTCTAAGATGAGCCACGGGGTTGAGCTGGAGTTATCCAGGTTATATGCCGAGAAAGGAAATAGGAAGAGAGAAAATGTTGAGAGTAGGGGTAACGTGGAGCGTTCGGAGTGGGACAAAGAGAGATGCGAACGAAGGCTTGGGTATGGGATGCAAGATACAGGCACAGAATGGCAGGGGTTAGAAGACGAAGAAGGGGAACTGGAATATCTGAGAAAGATCAAGAAACAGAACAAATGGAATAGAGTGGTGAGATTTAGAATGAGAGACGGGATGAGAGCATGTAGGTACTTGATAAATGAATAAGATAATGTGTGTAGAGTTTTGAGGTATGAGCGAGAAACATGGTTCCATGTGTTAGAGAGATGTACAGGTGACCAAGGAGGGGGAGAGAGTATAGAAGAGAGTATCAAGTGGGTTTTGAATGGGAATGGTCAGGGCGAGGAATGGATGAAGAAGCTGAAAGAGTTGAGAGAGAAATCTAACCGCCCTGGATAGAGTCAAAAATGAGCCAAATGCGAGATTGAGCTACAATATGTAGATAATTAGTGGTAAGAGGAAACGGAAGCGCAGGGAACAGTCGAAAGCATCTAGGCTTAAAGATTTCAATGATTATGTAAAGACTCTCAAACCCGTAAGAGGGAGGAGTATAAACAAATAAAGAAGAATACAACTTGATGGTTAAGGATGTTCTAACTATCTGTTCAATTATTTGTATTTTTTCTCTCGCCTCAGACGAAAGACGTACATTGCAAACTCAATCTCATTACGATTTCGGGCTTGGGTATCGATGGCCTTAGAACGAGATTGAGTGAGCTGAAACGTTAACAGTCAAGGCCGAATACACGCGAATAACTGACGCCAACTGAAGCGCAGTTGCGAAAACCCCCCGCCCCGTCTAGTCCACGAGCGCATTTCGAGGAAGGTGCGAGTTTGAGTGGAATGAGATTGAGTTTGCAGCGTAATTTCTATTTGATTTTAATTCACAAAGGCTTATTCTTTTCCCTATAGGATTCTTTACAATTCTTTCTGTCACATCCCTATTTGATTTCTTTCCATTAAAAAATATATATAGAAATCATCCTAGCAAGATCTTTTTTTTGTACAAAAAAGTTTTCAAATAATCTTCTCTTATAAAATTGCTGGACCGAAATTATCGAAAATGTTGCACTCATTGTTGCTGAAACCCTAAATGGATTTTCATTACCTTAAATAATGATTCATATATTGAATTCGGGATTTTTGAAATTAATTGCTGAGCAGAAGTCTACAATTAATCCCTCCATATGAAAAAGATCAGAAACGCTTCTATCAAAACTTTCAAATCATCTAATTAAGAATTTTATACATCTTATTTTGTGTAGGTTTCTTTCTTTAAAACAGTACTTCAAAAGAGATTTTAAACGAGAAAATCCTAATTTTTCGGGAAACGCCTAGGATTACTGAAAGAGAACCGGATCGCATTACTTCATTTTTACGAAAAATTAACTTTTCGTAACAGAAACTATCATGACGGTTCTCCATTTTCAATAATTTCAAGTTTTTTTTAGCGTTTAACATGCTTTAAGGATTCAAATTTTCCAATAAGCTTACTCTTTGTTGGAATTGGTTCCCATGAATTGAGATTATAGGAGAAAAATATTATTATCTTACAAGTTAATACTTTTTGAACAGTCGGTTGTTTTATATGAGAACCATCGGAATTGAAACCAATCATTTTTGTTCAAAATAATAAAAATTACAACATTTAACAGCCTCGGATCGTGTAAGTATATATCGTTAGAATTTAAAATCTTCATTCAGAAAATTATTAATATTTCAAAGAAGACTCAAAATTCTGGAACAAGTTGAGGTTATGTGAATATTTTCAACCATGGTCAGTTTTTGTCCACAGAAATCATTACATTGATTGATTTATTGATTGAATGATTGATTCAATTTGTCCCCTGAGGGTTTACATTTTCCTCGAACCTCTCCACCATTCCTTTACACACCCTAACGTCCCTAACCACTACCTTAGTAGTAAGTAAGAAGGACCTACAGCTTAAGGTGGGTTCCGAACCACCAAGAACCCCAGCCCCAAGTACTTAGAGTA
>WSXT02157916.1:0-10125 GCA_011762715.2 Neuroterus valhalla | reverse complement strand
AATTGTTAACGTAGGTATGAACGGCGCCTACTCCATTAGTTGAGTGATCATTTCCTGATAGCAAATTTGCATAACAATTATTCGAGAGGAATATTTTTCTGAAGCTCTCAACGAATTCTAGAATAAAGTACATATTTTTCCCGAAATATCTAATGCTCTTAATGATTTTCCGTAGGCTAATTCAACTAATCCTTTTTCAACGAAATATTTAACGGTTTTATAATTTCGGCAAAGTGTGAAATAAATTTTCTGTACCAACCTGCCATTCCTATAATAACCAAAAAGCGCTTGCCTAAACTAAACAAGAAGATTGGCTGGGCTAGACAGAACGCGTCCCGCATGCAGTGTGTGATTGACTACGTCAAATCCGATAAGCCTTTTACGGCAAGGGTTCGAAAGTTCGCTTATGAAATGAGGATCCATCATCACACATTGAAAATGTCAAAACTGATGACCTTCAAACAGCACATTGTTGACAAAATACGAGTACTATCTGACACAAGGAGGAGTATCCAAAAGAGGGAGGCACCGGTCAGGGAGAATCAAGTTTCCTGCTGACCCATCGCGCCTCCTTAACGATCCTTCTGTTTTTGTCAAAAACCCACCGGAGTCTCAAGAAGTCGAGACATTTCGGAGTGAGATTTACGTAGTGAAACATCCATTGAATGGAGCCACTGAGAAATTCATACGCCTGTGCGATAACCTCATAATATTCGAGGAGGAATGCACACCAATCACTGCCGGGGAGATGAAGAAACCATTAAGGGGTACAAAGAACTTCTGCGCTGCTGGTCCGGATGGTATTGAGAACTTTATGTGGAAGAAGTTCACTTCTACACACAAACATTTGTCCTGGATCTTAACCTCGTATTTTAAGTTGGAGATGCCTATTCCGCAGTGGCTGGTGTTAGGATGAACTGTACTCCTACCAAAGAAGGGCGACTTGTCCAACCCAAGGAACTACAGACCAATAACTTGTCTGAACACGGTGTATGAGATCTTTACATCTATCCTGAATGACAGGATTGTTCGGATAATTGGACCTGTATGGAGTGAGATTTAGGAACGACGAGGAACAAAAAGAGGCGCAGCAGGCTTCCGGAAAAACCTGCTGATCGGCACGAGTGTCTGCAAAGACGCTGCAAACCACCAACACAATCTATCGATGGCCTGGATTGATTGCCAGAAAGCTTTCGGTTCAACTTTCCATAGGCTCATCATCTGTTTGTTGAAAATCTTGAAGGTCCCTCCACATTAGTGGAATGAATAGAGGGACTGATGCCCCTTTGGAAAACCAGATTTACCATTCCTCCTGGAAAACATCGTATGACAACTAATAGCATCACTTTCTAGAAGGGCGTCTTTCACGATTAATAAAATGAGCCCTCTTCTCTTCTGCATCACACTATTGCTACTATCTCTCGCACTTGACGATTCTCATGGGTACCTTTGCAGCGGAGCTAAGGATTGTGAGCATAAGGTCACTCATATACTTCACTAGCTGCGCCCTGTGGTGGCGCTTTGCCGCCGCGTAGTAAGTATTCTTTTTTATTGCTGTTTTCCAGTTGAGTAGTTCACGCGTGAAAGCCTATTAAACAAACAAACAAACTTACCTTCGCCTCCATAATAGCAGGCCCTTCGCGAATTTGCTCACGTGTAGATTAAAAAATCAATCAATGTAATGTACAAAAATATTTATTCATTATACAGATTGGTATGTAAACGAAATTTTTTTTCTAATAATAATCTTAGAAAACCTCAGGATAAATAACGTTTTTAGTTTTTTTATCACATGGTAGTAAAAGGACGTTTTTCACACACACACACACACACACACACACACACACACACACACACACACACACACACACACACACACACACATATGCTCTCGCTTCGTCCTGAAGCACGTCAAACATTTATTCCCTCTATCGCTTGATTGACTTTCACGTTCAAAGTATGATGCATGCGTACGTTTAGTATAAACATTTTTTTACTAAGAAAGTTTTATAATTTCGTACTTGACCACATGAAAAATGAGAGATGAGAGGAGTTTTTTAAATTTGTATTGACGGCGTTAGTAGCGCGATAGAAGAACAAGAAACTGACTATTAATAGAGTCTTATGAGTGGCGGATTTCAAAATTTTCGGAAAGCTTTCTACTATTGTCAAAATGCATAAACTGCTCGTCGTTTGCTGCATCAGGCGATACTAACGCCATCAATGCTAACTTTAAAAACTCCTCTCATTTCTCGATGGTTACGACAGTAATCTCTAAATAAGCGAGCGGTGTCCGAAACCAACATGGAAACTGAGCAGCCCAGTGAAACCGCATGCGCCGCTTTCAAGAGCACGTTGAAGCAGATACTCCGCACTTGCGCATTGGCATCAGTGGGCTCGGTCTACTAAGATTTCTCAAATTCACATTTTCTCGCCTTTTTTGGAAAAACGACAATAATTCAAATGGCCTATGACACTCCAGGAATGATCCTTAATATTGTGTCAAAGTTTTATGAAATTCATTTCATTAGTTTTCACGTTTATCCGTTACAAAGAAAAAGGTTTTTAGCTTTATAAAATAGTATAGATATAGATACGGATGATTTGAAGGTCTATGATTCGGGAAAAGTACATCTCATGAATGCTCTGAGAATCGTCGAGAGGTATTCACAAGAAATCGATATGGACTTTGGATTGGACAAGTGCGCCAAGATTCATCTGAAGCATGGACAAAAAAAGGAGGTTCTCTGAAGCATATACAACGACCTTTTTTGAAGGATGGTAAGGGATCACGAAATGATTGGGGAACGAGCGTTCCTTTACAAAGCTGCGGACTTCATCAGGCACTTTACCTAAGGCCGTTGCTGATGATAAAACATCGAGTTAAAAGACCCTAGATAAATTTTCGAGGAGAATATTAATAACACGCTCTGCGACCACCCTATCGAAGGTGTTCTCGTGTTGTCGTCGCCGCGCCGTGGAGCTTGAGCTTCCCTCTCATGACTTTGACAGCTATGTTGGCGGTAGCATTGCTACTGATAGGGTTTCTCATAACAAAGAGCCAAAAGCGAAAGGGACTAAGAAGAACAACTGAACTCGATAAAGATCGAGAATTTTATGAATATATTGGAACTATGGTCACTTCCCGAGGATCGTCGCACGTTGTGGGGCAATGCACTTTTTTCGTTCAAAAATGTCCAGAGCCTTTAATTTTGGTCCGATTTCGAATTTTTTTCAAATTTAGGTTCATTATATTTTGAAGAGCTTGACGCTCCGAACTTTTGCTCCCTTCATCTGTTCATCAATAGTTTATTCACTTTGAGTATAAAAAAACTGAAATTTTGTACCTAACCATTTCTACGCTTCAACAACTGATTGGGTAAACTTTATATAGTCCTAAATTAATGCTTCGGGACTCATAGAATACAAAAAATTCTTCATTATCCTATTGATTACAAATTATTTACAAATTTTTTTGACAAATTAGCAAAAAGTATTATTATAAGTAAAAAAAATTTTTGTTAAAAGTGCTTTATATTAATGAAACTCCATTAATACTACAAGATCAAGCAGACTGCTGAGGCCATACAAAGCCATTACGTCAATGATGTTTCTAGGCAACCTCTTGATGACCAAGAACTATAATATCTTCCTAAAGAAGACGACCCGATTCAACCATAGGCTATAGTGGATATTCAGCAACCAAGAAGGCGGATAAAGGAACAGAATCTAGCAGACCAAAAACGCTCTATTTCTGTTAACAAATAGCTTTTAGCAGTTGAAATAGCTACCATCGAAAGTGAGGTAGAACAACAACCTCCTAATAATAAAATCCACATTGGAAGTGTTGACAATGAAGATGTGATTGAAGCTGAGAGCATAGGTGCCAGGGATAATAAAGCACAAATACCGGGTCAACCAGAACCACATCCGGACAATAACGTTCCCGTTGATGCCAAAAGCGGAATCATAGAAAAGCTGCAGCCCATTAAAAAAAATTTTGGGCGAGCTTAAGTAGAGTTCAGAAATGTAGAACCAACGAAAAGGCATTCTTGGCCAAAGATATTGATCACCAAGGATTAGCATGCACTGATAGGGCACCTCAAGAACAAGAATTTGCATTCGAATTTAAATCAGTGTTACAGGTGCAAACTCTTGTATATTGTGTGACTGTGGCAGCCGTTAGATCGCCAGGTCGTTGAACTAGGCCTAAAGATGCCGTCTTTGCCCCAAGGAGGGAACAAGATCCTCCATGGAAAATCAGGTTAGATATGGATGTCAGAAAATTAAGGAGCGAATTGGATCGATTGACCTATTATAATAGAAAAAATGAAACAAGACAACTAATAACAGCATGTTACTAATATCATCTATCCTCGGAACATCGAAACATTGACAATAACATCATTAGATGCGATTATAGACTTCCAACGGCAGAGACTTGATGTCCACTGCTAGAATGCACCGATACAATAAGAGTAGTGCAAGAAGGCAATAAAATCGACCCTTTCCGGCAGATGAAAGAAAGTTTTATCGTGAAGTGAATAAGGATCAAAACATGCAGCTGGAAACCGAAATTTATCAACTGGGAGACATAGCTGACTACTAGTCGGGTGTTTGGGAAAAAACTAACAGAAGCTATTTAGACGCTGCACGGTTTCGAATAATGAAAGATGGGGTAAGCGAAGCCCCTGTCATGGAGCCTACTAACATCTTAGACTCAAGAAGTTTTAGCGATTTTGAAAAGATTCCTTAACTGGAGAGCTCCAGATGAATTTCGACCAATGTCCTGTCTACCACCGATTTATAAGTGCCTCACAACTGTAATTGCAGATAAGGATCACTCTCATTATGAAGAGGATAACATCCCTGCCGAAGAACAATAAGGATGTTGCGAAAACTCCTTCGGTACCACATGACTGTTTGTTTCAAGTTTGTAACATTTACAAGATCCGCCCACGCATCATTGACTCAATCAATTGAGCGCATTGATGAAAGATAATATGGAAGTAAATCTGTATAAGTCGTGGATAAATCGCACACATGCATTTAGTGCTCTCTGTAACTTTACATCAAGTTCCAGTGATATGTAGATAGACATGCTCCTGCTAGTTAAGCGAGGGATTGAGGATAACACCCAGATTGCGAGCCGAGTTGGTGTATTGGATAATGCAACCATTCAACACTAGTGCAGGTAGAGCTGACGTGTCGATGTTACTAAGATAGGCAGGACTACCGAGGGTCGTGGCTCTTGTCTTAGAATCCATGCGGACAGGAGCTCGAGCGTTTGATTCAAAGTTTCGATCGCCAAATATATTTCAATGGGAGTACAATGAATATAAATTTCGATAGGAATACCATGAATATATATTTGGAGAGCGTCAGCATAGAAGATGTATTTAACAAGTTTAAGGAAAAGCTAGAGATCAGTAACGTATATTATAAACGAGATAGGCCCCAAAACAGATCCCTGAGGCACTCCGGAAGTAAACAGAGGCCAGTTAGATAAAATATTTATACCAGGATCAAATACCGCTTGTTTTCTATCTAGAAGATAAGCCGAAAACCATGCTAGAACTTTATTTGAGCAAACCGATTTTCTTGGGCTCGTTAAGAAGAATGCCATGATCCACCATATCGAAAGCCTTGCTGAAGTCAAGTAGAACCAAAACGGTAATCATTCTCGAGTCGATGGCACACTTTATACCATTCGTGACTTTTAGTAGAGCAGTCTGGGTGATGTAGCCCTACCTGAATCCCGTTTGGTGCGTATCAGACAAATTGTTAGTCTCAAGGCATTCAGTTAACTAAGTGAGGAAGTAACACCTCCATACCTCTCTTGATGTAGGGGAATACTATTTTTCTAAACTGTTCCCCATATCCAGGATACTGTCTGACAATAAGATAAAATTGAGTATTAACGAAAAAAAAACATATTTACATAGCGTGAGAAAATTTGCTTGAGACTACTGTTCTGTTGGGCGCTGAGTTTCTCTTTTTATCGTTAAGAAATTTCGAAAAAATCAAAGATGCTATTTTCTGGTTACATAATAGGAGACAAAATACAGTATATATTGGAATCGTTTATCCTCCAAAGATGTACAAATCTGCTGCAGATAATTTCCTATCAGAGATATTTATACTTTACGTTTTACCTATTAAAAATTCAAAATTACGTCTGAACTTTCGAAATGACGATGTTTATATCCTTACACAATGAAATAATTGAAATGGACCTACATCCGATTATGACGAGAAAATTGAAAAAACACAGTAAAGTTTCAGTTGAAAGTTATTCTACTGTTGTACGTACTGCAAGATTCCCTTTATTACTACAAATATTAACCGATTTTCATTAATCTTTTTTTACTTTTTTGTAATTGTGCAGAGAAAATGAATCGGCCAATTATAATTGAATTAGGTCATTTCCCCATCATTATAATTTTCGTGAGCTGCCTCGAACCTATTACCGAAATTTGCAAGCAACCTATACGACCAAGATCAATAAGTATCGTGAGCTAAGGAATGAAGTGAAGACAATATGGTGGGACCTAAAACATGCATCTATTCATCCTATTGTGATATCGGCTACGGGTAATGTGCACGCTCGGGAAGGTAAGGTACTGGCGGCGGCGGCTCAAAAAGCATTTTGATTAAACACCTGTCGCATTGTGAGGAAGTTCCTCGGCCATCAGAAAGTTTGCGACTGGAACCCTGTGGAGTAACAGTAAGTAGCTCTAAAAAAGTATCCAAAGGTGACTTATGTTACCTTTAACACACTCTGCCGCTGCGTAAGGACATCGCCGTTACGAGACGAACTCGTAACAACACCATAAACTCAGTATTGTTTCTACTAGAACATCATCGCAACAAATTTCGAACTTCGTAGCGAATTATTAACATCTTGACTCCACCAGGCACTAAAGTTAGTCCGTGGCTGATGATAAAACATAGGGTTAGAAGAGCCGAGATAAGTTTTGTACGAAAACATAAAACACGAGTGCCGAAGGGCAATCCGATTGAATAATTCTTTCAAAAGTTATCTTGATTTTTATAGATTTTTGTTTAAATCAACTGTAATCTTTTCGAAGTTTCAAGAAAGACAGAAAAATTCTCAAAGAAATCATATAAGTTTTCCTGGTAGGATATTTCAGAGTTCAGTGCACGATCTTGTGGCGCCGTGGTCCGCTAACCCTTGCTCGGTATCTACTATGTTTTTACGTTTATGGATTCTGACCTGGCCGGTCGTCTGCACGCTTTTTAGCTCACGGTATCAGTGACAGTCCCAGTGTCAAGCTGTTGAAAAGGAAGAAACTCTAATAATCATTAAACGAATGTAAATAAAGAATGTTCAATAAAAGAATTCCACATAACCTCAGAATCGGTCTAAGCTTCGTTCCAACTTTCCACAGCATACAGGACTATAGATAGATAGTCTCAGTGTGGCAACCAATGGGAGAAAGAGTAATAGACGAGGGGCTGATTGGAAACGATAAAAGAAATATTCGTGGGCATAAAATTCAGAATGAGTATTGGAAAAGAGAAAGGAGAAGAATTTTGGACAAGAAGCAGACTCAGGCAAAGTTGCCCGTTGTGTCCGCTACTGTTTAGTATAATGCTAGTAGACCTAGAGAAAAAGCTAGAGAACAACGGAGAAGGAGGTATGATCTTAGAAAGCAGTAAGCTCTACTCTCTAGCATACGCGGATGATGTTGTACTATTAGGAGAGGACGAAAGAGAAATTAATTTGATGTTGATAGGGTTACAAGAGTACATAAGAGGAAAAGATTTGATAGTAAACGTTCGTAAGACAAAGATAATGTCCTTCAGGAAAAGAAGAAAGCAAATAGAGTACGAGTTGAAAATCAATGGAGAACCGATTGAGCGAGTGGAGGAATTCGGTTATTTAGGGTTTTGGTTTGAATCAGGAGGAGGTAACGAGCTGCAAGTAAGAAAAAGGATGGAGTACACGAGTAAAATAATAGGCCAAGTTTGGGGCATAGGGAAGACTAGGCTTAAGGAAGATTGGAGGATGAAAACATGGAGGTTTGATGTATTAGTGTGGGCAGCCGTGTGCTATAGAGTAGACATTGAAAAAGGACGGAAGGAGCGAGAAAGAGTGGGAAGTCTTCGCGAAAGATTCTTGAGGTGGGTTATGGGGGTATGTTGGAGTTGTTCAGGATATATGCTGAGAAGAAGGCTCAAAATGGGAAGGAAAGAGACAGCGAATGAGGAAAGAATGTGGTTTTCATGAAGGGAATGTAGAATTACAGGAAATAGACTTGAGAAGATGGTAAGACATGGAGAGGAAAGATGGAGGAAAATTATGGAATCGTAGTACAACAGAAGGTATAAGATGGTTAAATGGGTGGGGGAACCAGAATACCTGACAAAGTTAAAAAACGAGAGAAAATAATGTTACGGTTTAGAATGGGAGAGGGAATAAAAGCGTGTAGATACTGGATGGACGAACAAGAAAAAATGTGTAGAAGGTGTGGTTATGAAGTGGAGTCGTAGGAACATGAGTTAGAGGTGTGTACTATGGGAAGAAAAAGCCAAGGGTCTGTATGGATAAAAGGACTTTGAAGAAATGAAATAAAAAGTCGAGAACTTAGCAACTTATGTAACCTATTGTAATGGGAACGGAGACCCTCAAACCCGTAAGAGGGAAGAGAATAAATACAGACAGGGTGACGTTTAGACCTTGGAGGCCTCTATGAAATTATATTTTCCAATCAACGATTTTTTATTTACACCCTTGTTCTAGTAGCATTCCAGAGAATCAGCATGCTAAGTTAGGAACCTTCTTGACCTTTTTTTTGCAATATTATTTCAATATAAAAACCATAATTAATTTTTTATTTCTAATCGCTTTGATTGAAACAATTCATAATTAATTTTATCAGAATATTTGTTTCTTATAGCGGCAAATATATATTCGTGCAAAAAGTGTTGTGTCTATCATGTATTTTGCTCAAGTAAAATTACTATTCATTAAAACACCTAGAATATCCTTCAATAAAAGTTAATTTTGCGTGGAAACTATTAACTTAAGAGAAATAGCGTTTAATATAAAAATTATGTATTTCAGATAGTGTTTTTAGGACTGAACAAAATGTTCCTCGTTTAGATAATATTTTTTGAGCTATTGAAAAAAATTTGTTTTCTCAATTATTTTGCCTGTGAATTTGCTTCTATGCAATAAATTTACCATTCAATGTCTGTAGATAGATAAAATATATACGATGTAAAAATGAAGAATCTATCGAATCGCCATTTTTATGTCATTTTCAATGCAATGACAAAAACTATGTTAAAGTTGAAAATACAGTTAATTATTATTATGTAATACAACTGGATATGTTTTGAATGGCACCTATTTTGTTATTTTTTGTATTTTATTCTCACCGCTAAAATTGTGAAAAAAGAGGATTGATAGGTTGTTAGTTTAAATTCTTTACTAGTTTACTTCTAACTTGAAATTGTTTACGAGAAAATTATTAGTTTGAGTTTCAATAAGTTGCCTGACCTTTCATTTGGTTTCAAACTAATTCAATATTTACTAAGCGTTACTTCCTTTTATACTGAAATGAATATAAATTCACATTTGACATGACCCTTTTAAAGACAATGGCTGCTCCTAAACAGTCAAAAGAACGCAGGTTTTCAAAGTTACGCGTAACTCAACATTCTCTACGTTTATCACATGTAAATTACGTTATGCATTAGGATGTATCGAATGTCGACGTTTTAAGAAACTGGAAACGTAATAGTGCGGAAAAGTTGCCTTAGGTAAGTACCAGTTCAGAGCAAAAAAAAATTATAAATCGGTCAACATTTGACCATCGCGCATCGAGGTCAAAGTTAAAACTTTTTGAAAAGATTCGATTTTTGTCCAAAGTTCAAAAAAAATTTTTTTTTGGTTTATTAAATGATTTTGATGCTTAAAACTATTGTTTATACATAAATGAACATACTTTTGATCTAAAAGTACTAAATATGACCAAGGACAAAGATGAATCAGAGGGTCATTTTGTCATCATTTTAGCCTAAATTGTACAAATTGACGATGCAGTGTATTAAGTTCAGACTGCCCTGCTATCGTGCGCTCGTTGCAAAGATGCA
>WSXT02157905.1:0-10125 GCA_011762715.2 Neuroterus valhalla | reverse complement strand
TTCGTATTTGAATAGGTGGAAAGTTGACCCTTCTTGAAATGGCTCTTATACGTTTTTGAATTTTCACCCTTCAGTTATTTACACCGTTGCTCACGAGTTGGACACCTCTGTTATAAAATTATAATTCTGAAAAGATCTTAACATTTCCGTGAGACCTCTCCTTCCATAAGATGCATACTTTTTGTTTAAGTCGTGAAAAATATTACCAAAAATGAAAATTTTTCATTTTTTAGCAAAACCATGCGAGAAACGGAAAAAATGAGAAGTACCAAAATTGTTCACCTCAAAACAATCTACAAATTTACTGTTGACTATTTTTTGATAAAAAGAATAGTTTTTGTTTTAATCACGATACCGCACTTACAAAAATAGAAAAATACCATTTTCCATCCAAACAATGAGACAAGAAGAAATATTGCATAGAAAAATTGTTCATCATGGAAAGGCCTCCAAGTTTTATATGAACTATTCTTCAACAAGGCGCAAATTTTCTGTTTGAATCGTGATAACGCTCTTCAAACAATGAAAAATTAAATTCGCTAGCCGGACTTTGCGAGATGCGAATATCTGTGGCGAGTATTGTAATGAGAATGTGTTCCTTAAGGCCAGTAGAGCCTAAGTAAAATTAATTTTTACATTCTCATTATTATTGATTGAGAAAGTATAAGAATCGTCTGAAATTTCACATCTTGAATTTTCAACGGATCTCCACGTTTCGAAACCCCCTGAAGCCGAAAATCAAGTTTTGGCGATGGTGTCTGTCTGTTGGTCTGTATGTCCGTCCGGCCGTCCGGATCAAATCGGTCTTTTACACACTTGTTGAATGGTACAAAAGAAAGGATGAGTTCGTTAGCCAGATATTTTGGATGAAAAATGAAAGAGGGAGAGCATCTTGAAATTTTTTTGGACTTTTTTTCCAAGACTTGAAAATGGTAAGTATGGTTTCTTATAGTGCATAAAAATTGGAACAATTCATCCAAATGATTTTTTTTTTGATGAAAACAAAATTGTCAGAGTTGTGGCATTTTCAAAATTCAAAAATATAAAAGAAAATGAGAATTTTCAGCTAAATAACGCAAGATTGAAAAGAAAATTCTATATTCTTCATGGAAGTAGAGGGTTTCAACAGTTTTGAAAACCTTTCGTTAGAGTGCACGTTACATTTTGGTCCTTCAAGCAGATTAGAGAGAGTGTGGAGGAGTCTTTGGAGGATTTAACCTTGGCATTATCACGGTTGTTCGCCGTTTGTATTTCGTTCGTGGAAGGATTATTGCCTCTTATTTGAATTTGATGGGACTTCATGAAATGCTTTGCTTTTAATTCGTTAGGATCATCCCCATCCTGCTTTGGAAATCCCTATTCCCACCTAAATCAAGTAAATATACACGGTGGAGTGACATAGCGCCGGTATCATCGAAAAGGTTAATGGCTCTACAGGATTCTCGGGCAGCGGAAATAGGCTGGATTCAGGTGTAATATCGTCGAAAAACGACTCGCATCCATCGAAAAAATTTGGGAAGAGGTTCGCGCGACTCATGCCGAAATAATTGTGAAGGAAAACACCACTACCGATTTTTACACAGTTGATGACGTATTCGCTCAAATCGGAAATGTTTACGAATCCCTCCAAAACCGAAGTTAAGAACCGAGTTAAGCAGACACGCAATGCTCAGTAATGTTGTGAATCTCTCAATTTTGATTTTGAAAAAAGTTACGTTACATTTTGGAAATTCCTCTCTGTCTCTCCGTAACGCTACCATAACAAAACTTTTGTAGTCTGTCTGTCTAATATAGACGGCCCCTTTAAGAAAATGAAACGAGAGGATGGAGCTTGTGAACAGAATTTGCAGATAATCATTCTCGAGCCTCAGATGGACTATTCGCTATGTGCAGACGGTTGGAGGGAGGGACTGGCGCTGCCGTCGAATTTTACACATATTCTTATGGCAGCGCCCTCCGAATGTGACCGTGGCTGCCACGGTACTAACTTTTGCTCCATAAGATTTAACATGGGAGCGTCCCCCGAAGTGAGGGCGCCAGTAGACTTGCACGGTGCCAGTACAGTTCGCCTACCTTTGAAATCGCAACCTCCACTTCCTTCCATAGAAACTCGGAGTGAAGCCTTGAATTTCCTTTCGAATAATCGACGTCACTTTTTCAAGGATCCTAAGCTTGCGGAACCTACTCGAGAATTCATGAAGGTTTGTAAGGAATCGGGACACATGGGGGAAATTCCGGAATCTCAAATGGACATTCATCGTTTTAGAACGATACTTATGGTACTTCTTGTACCCCTTACTTAGCCATTCGTAACCTCACTCAATTAGTAACAGAAAAATCTCACAGATCCCCTCTTTATGCAATCTGCATTCAGCATAATACTTACGTGAATAAAATTTTTTCGGGAGCAGACAGCAAACCAAACTGAGCTTTTGCCTCGTCACGATCAGTTGAATGAAGTTGATAAGCATATTGTTTCGAACGAATCAGTTGAGACTCTTGGATCGGGCTGAAATCCAGCGACAGACAAGTTCAGAGTTAGCGTTACCAACCAGAAACCTATTTCCGAAAATTTTACCAAACGATCTATCCCAGAGGTATCCAACGCGTGAGCAACGGTATAAATAACTGTCACTCGTCAATCTCCTCTCTTACCACCTTGAATGCATTCATGCGGCGAGCGCGATGTGGAAAGGGGAAACGAGAAGAGAATGCTCGAAGAAGCGGTCGGAGAAGGGAAAGAAAGGAGAAGCGCGCCAGCCTTGCGTTGGACACCCCTGATCTATCCTGTCAAGTATCTCTTAGTTATTCGATCCTCACGACTGACATACTCCCTCCGTAGTCACTTCGAAAATCTTGATGCAAGACCTCTGGATCTTGAAATATCATTGGTATTCACTTATACCTGAAGAAATTATTGGATGATGTGGGGAAAGGAAGATGGTGATGAAGTCTTAGTCTTAAAAATAATGTTCTATCAATTCTAGTAAAAAAAATGCAGACTCCTCGCTGAGCAGGACGAGCCAACAGACCGTAACGACTCTAACCCTTTGAAAGACTCTCGGAAATCAAAGACAGAATTGTCGGAAAAAATTCTAGCAGCCAAAACATTCTAAATGATATATTTTAGAATGACCCATATATTATTCACCTGCAATTGGTTTAGCCTTTCCCTTTGGGGATGAAGAGCTGGAATAGCCAGGTCGCGCTCTAACTCATCGAACTGCGGTTTGCGTATGTCCACCTTGTGCGCGAGTTGCAACTGTGACCTTGTGATTTGCTCATTAAGCATTTCCTGCAATTCAATATTAGAAAAAATTAATAACATACAGTTTTCAAGCCTTCAACCTTTAAAGCCTGTAAATAAGTTCTTTTTTTCAAATTGTGAAAGATTCCAGCTTCTCCATTCTTCGAAAATATGTAATTCAAGTTTCTAAATCTACATTACTTATATTCCGTAATATTCTCAAACTTACTTTACTGACCATTAGTTGTTCCGACTTCCGTACGTCGAAAGAATCTGAAACACACAAAAATAATTAATTAGCGCTTTAAACCTGCACATATAAAATTTAAAATTACAACTTTTTTTTTTTAATTTCCAACCAAATGTTGTATACAAACGCAGTTTATCGTTTTCTAAGGCTTTTCCTGAAATTTCAACTCGATATCTCATTCGGTGCGGACGTGAGTTATAAAAGAAATCGATAATTTGAGTCACGTGACTTATGTTTCACATGGCCTCGAAGAAAGTCTTCCAACTAATCTCTCAAAAATTTATTCTGTATCCTTGTGAACAAAAGCTTATCAACCATTTTTACGAGCAGTTAATTTTTACAAATGCTGATCTTGACGTTATGGTCTTGACACACGTTATCAATGTATCATAAATTTGCCAAGTAGACTTACTTTCAAAGTCCACTATAGGTCGAAGATCGTCAATTATCCTCATCCAATCTAGAAACATGCCAGATACAAAATAATTTATCTTTAGAAATCGCCTCAGAAGTATCACGAATGCTTTTGAATGTACGATTCTGAGGAAAGAGGATCGAATTAGGAAATAATGCCACTAAAACATTCATAGAAGAGAGATCTTAGAGAGCTATGATTGATCATAGGAGAATTTGCCAGTGATATTTTCCAACTACTTTAAGAACTTGAATTTTTTCTTTAATTTGCGTACACAGAAAACAAATTTTTTGAATGCCCTACCTTGATTTCTCCCTAAATTGGATTCTGGCAGGTCTTCAAGATCTCCAAGATCAAGAAGTTCTCCTGACACAGGTAGTATAAACGGAGAAAGATCCAGTGGTGGATATTCACTGCTCCTGTCACTGACTTCCGAAACGCAGCTGCTTCTGAAAGTTCCCTGGTCTACGGTGATGGCTGGATCAAGGGGAGGAAAAGATTCTCTGAACAGCCTTTTGTGCGAATTCAACTCTGCATTTCTTTCTTCGCAAAACTTTCTTTTCAAATTCACGTGAAGGCTGGTTGAAGTTCCGGGACATAACTCATTGCTCATGTCTTCAATGGAAGTGCAAGGTATATCATCCGTTGGTATTTCATTGACAAGAATTAAGTTCGGATTCAGGTCTTCGCTGAACCTGTCCTTCAAAACGACTGCAAGATTCTCTGAAATACTCGAGCACTGTTCGGCATTGAGCAACAATTCTTGCGTTTCAAGATTTTCACCATCACGTTCCATTTTCACATCAAAAGGTTTGAATTCCTGGACGACGGAAGATCGAAGATAGGAACTCGAACTCACGTTCTCTGTTTCCGGAATGCTTTTAGATGATTCACACTCCTCAGGAATTTTCTTCTCTGCTATCGGCACTACTATTAGGAAAAAAACAAGATCAGGATTAAACTTTCCGTGAGTTTAAGAATATTTGCGTAAGATAAGATGACAATAAATATTAACCCTTAATAACCACACTAGTGCGGATTCGCACCTCCTGACATTGCTTGCTTCTGTAACTTTCTACCTGCTTAGACCAAGGATTTCCACTACTACAAATATGCTAGTACATTAGGCTATTTTCTATGTCAAAGCTGTTGTCATTCGCTTTGAAACCCCTCAAGCAGCAAGGTAGCGGTGTGTGTGTGTGTGTGTGTGTGTGTGTGTGTGTGTGTGTGTGTGTGTGTGAAATATCGATATCTGTGGAAAGTTTTTTCATTTTCTCCAATGTAATAAGTGGAATTATATTGAATCTAAGCATTTCAACATATTTCATTGTTTCCGATATAAACTTGTTGAATAATTTACGATTTTCTCATATTTTTTAAATAAATTTGGAATAATATTTTTTTATGTACAAAAAACAAAATACTCGAAGAAAAATGTACATTATTATTACAAAATGTCCAGACAACAACAATAACCTTATAATTTAAGTAATTATAAAGCAATGCAGGCATAATGTGAGAAAAAGGACGGGGTTTTTGCACAGGTATCAACAGCCGATGAGGAAGAGAGAGGGGCAAGCGCGAGAGGGAAGAATAAAGACCAGCGGAGGGCTGCTCCCACCATACGGGTGTCCCAAAACCGTCCAATGTGAGTTATATCACCATATTGGGCGGAAAAAACTGATTAATTAAAGTGTCGGAACCACCTGTCTATGATGATTAGATTAAGAGCAAATCAATAATAACATTTAGCCAATCAGAGCTCGTGAAACCGTTGTGTTCCACCCTTTCGGCAGAATGTTATTAAAAAGGAGGAGTTTAGACACCATGTGCTGCAAAAAATATCGAAAAAAAAGTATCAATATCCACGATTTCCTTAATAGCACATGATCACCCTCTAAGCTCATCTTTTAATACAATAAGGCAATAAAATGATTTTCTCTAGAAGGCTCATTCTGGATTTTGGACTGAGTATATGAAAAACGTGGAACACGTGAACCGCATTATGCTCGCACTTCACAGACGCTCGGACACTTCGAACTTCGACAGGTAAAAAAGAATTTGACAGATTTGAAGACTTTTCGTGATCGATCCTTCCTTGCAACTTACATAATTTTCACTCATTTTTCCATCTTATTAAAAAAATTATTTTTTAATAATCAAATAAATTGAATTACTAATAAATTATATCATTCCCATTTCAAACCAATTCAAATTATTCAATTATTGATTGAATTATAAATTTCAATTTACTGTTTGAAAAATTTTTTTATTAATCTAATAAATTGAATTATTACAATTATGATATGATTTAAATTATTAATTTTTTAATTTTCAAAATTTTTCATCAATCACCTAATAAATTTGATTACTAATAAATTAAATTACTCTCATTTCAAATCAATTTAAATTATTAATTTTTTTTTATTTTCAAAATTATTTGTCAATCATCTAATATATTGAATGACTAATAAATTAGATTGTTCTAATTTTATATCAATTTAAATTATTCAAATATTTATTGAATTATTAATTTTAATCTACTGTTCGAAAATTTTTTTATTACTCTAATAAATTGAATTATCAAAAAAAAAATTTGAAAATAAAAAAAAATGAATAATTTAAATAATAGAAAAATTGGAATAATTCAAGTTATTAGATTAATAAAAAAAACTTTCGAACAGTGAATTAAAATTTATAATTCAATAAATAATTAAATAATTTAATATTTTAGTAATTTAATTTATTAGACAATTGAAAAATAATAAGGAAAATAAAAAAAGAATTAATAATTTAAATTATATCAGAATTGGAATGATTCAATTTATTAGATTAATAAAAAAAATTTTTAAGAGTCAATTAAAATTAATAATTCAATAAATACATAATTAAATCATTTAAATTGATTTGAAATTAGAATTATTCAATTTATTAGTGATTTAATTTATTAGATTATCAAAAAATAATTTTTTATAATATGATGGAAAAATGACTGAAAATTATGTACGTTGCAAGGAAGAATCAATCACGAAAAGTCTTACAGCCTGCTGATAGCTCGGCTGCTCCACTACCATTCGCATGCGCGGACTCACGACGACTCTATCTCTTCCTCATACACACGCACACTTAAACAGACGACAGCTCGATCAATCTCGAGATCCTAAAGGAAGAGTTGAAGACAAAATTACTCCAAATTTGATTCATCTTACAGAACCGAAATCGGAATTTTTGAAACCCGCTCAATATTCAAATTAATTTTTTCAATTTCATCAAAGACTTGGCAGATAATCAACGGAAAGTCGAGAGCAAACTAATCATATGAGGATATGAGAAGGATTTGGGCATAGAATACATTTTACATGTCAGTACTATAAAAAATCACAAGATTTTATATAAATTAACCTTAACAAAATACATCAAGAAACAAGACAAGGTAACTGTCACTGATTTCTTCTGTTATATAATAGGAACAAAGTAAAGTTAAAATTTGAGCTTTTCCAGCGACAACTTCCAATTTCGGTTGTATTAATGCTAAAAGGGGGGATTTCGTCTCAACTCTCCCTCGGGGATCTCTATATCAATCCAGCAAAGCAACTAGACCGCGCGAGATTCGGATTATTCCCATCTGTCGCGAGTCCTACGACTCGCATTGTTTTTCAATAAAATACATTGAATTTATCTTCAAAACAAATGGTTTACTCATTTTTTGCTTCTTAAATATCCTATTTTCAACCTGTTCTTAAAAGCTTCAATTTCCTTTTCCGCTATCGACATATTTTTTAATAGGAACGTACTATTTCAACTTTAATGCAAAAAAAAAAGATTATTTTGGTCAAATAGAAACGGAATGTCAATGTTTCGAAGGAAAAAAAACGATTTTTTAGAATTCTTGTTTGAAATTTGACGTACTTTCGTTGCGTTCACGAAATTATTTTGGAATCTATACTCCAAAAAGTACTTATTATACATTCAAAAGATTTAAAATCCCAAACAGAACTGGTGTGGTTACTCGGGAGGCGGCCTGTAATGTGGCGCACCCTCATTTACAAAAATTGATTTCCCTATAAAATAGTTTCACTTTTTTTTGGGCGAAATTTCGAAATTTTCATTTCCAATTTCACCAAGATTTATCAAAATCTAATCATCGGTTCCATATATAATTGAAAAAAATCCAACCCAAAAAGTGAATATGAGTTAATACCAAATTTTTTGAATTAAAAAAAAATCCTTTGAACCCAAATGTCTCATATATAGTTGTACAATTTTATCAAGTTTCATAAAAATCGAAGGACTACTTGCAGATTTTGATATTCCTTACGTGGAAAAGCCCATAAAGTATTATATTCATATATTGCATAACAAAGTATGAGGATATAGGAGCTCTAAAAGGTAAGATTCTCTAATATTCTGTGATTTAATGATCTAGTTCATGTATATCACGTTTCTATGTAAGTACAATATAATGCATTCAATGTTCTGTAATTTTAATGAAAATGTTATAGAACGTAATTCTTCAAAGAAATTCTCTAGAGAAATAATTTTTAATAATTCATTAAATATCCTATAGACATGTTCTTGGAGTTCTGAACGTTCAAATGAACGAAATTCTTCGCTGATAGCTTTTTAAACTAGAAACAGTGCTAAAATATTAATTAAGTTCGTTTTCATAAACTAGGAGACAAAAATAACTCATAATGCATTATTTAAAATTGTAGTTGGAACAATGTTTTTAGATAAAATAGAAACTGGAAAAATATTTCGTTCATTTGAACGTTCAGAACTTTAAGAACATCTATAGACTTGTCTGAGTGTTAAAAATCATTTTTCCGGACTAAAATTACATTACGTACAGCAGATTTCACTGAATCTATAAATAATTATTCAACTTCATCATTTGACCGAGATGAATTTCACCAAACTGTCAACAACTTCTACTTCACTTTTATAAATTGCAATCAGAGTGCGCTACATTAACCAACCAGGTAGGATGACTTGACACAGGTACACTTTTTAAAAATCTTGATAATTAACTACTTCAATAGACTTGAAATCAGTGATCGACATACGTACATAGTGGATAAGATATTGATCTAAATGTTCTGAAATATGTTACCACAATTATTCACATATTTGAATTTGAATCGGCGCTTCTTATACAGTGTGCATCACATAACTCGCCGCTCCCGTACGTATTCTGGGTACAGTTACTAAGGGTTAGTAGATACTTACACTTCATAGTTATGGAACTTGTTGCTTCGTTTTGTGAACCAGGGCTCGGAATGTCATCTAGTTCCGGAATTTTCTTATCCGGGTAGATGTGTTTCTTTATAGGCGTTATGCTCGATTTTGGACTCCTTGATCCCTTGGCTTTACCTTTCCCTCTGGAAACTGACTCCACCCCTTTAATGCACATTCTGCTTAGTTGCTCAGAAGCTGGTGGCAACCGTTTTGAATATATGGCTGCTTTATAAAACTGAGGATCCGGGAGTGGAGAGGGCGTCAGTTGCTCCTCCGTTATTGAGGTTGAAGGAAGGTCACTAATCAGATCGGTGATTGCATCTTCAAGTCGAGAAGGATCTTCAACACTTGCTATCCCTTTCGACTGGAGCGCATCACTCGAGTCTAGATCTTCCTGTAAATTATTTTAATTTACTCTTTGGTCTCATGTCTTTAATGTAAAATGATTATTTATTTAGAAAAAAAGAAATGATAATAATAATCATAAGATAAAAACTTAAACAATTTTTATATAAATGAAACAAGTTAATCTTATTTGGTAGAAATATTATCTTTTCCCATTAAAAATGCATTTTGGTTGCAAATTAATAAATTTTGGTAGGGGATTCGTCTCTGTAGTTCAAAATTCATCTTTTAAGATAAAAATTCAACAATAATATTAGAAATCAAACAAATTTATCTTATTTGGTAGAAATATTATCTTTTCCCATTAAAAATGCATTTTGGTTGAAAAGTAATAAATTTTGGTGGGGGATTCATCTCTGTAGTTCAAAATTCATCTTTTAAGATAAAAATTCAACAATATTATTAGAAATCAAAACAATTTATCTTATTTGGTAGAAATATGATCTTTTTCTATTAAAAATGCAGTTTGGTTGAAAATTAATAAATTTTGGTTGGGGATTCATCTCTGTAGTTGAAAATTCATCTTTCAAGATGAAAAATTCAACAATATTATTAGAAATCAAACAAATT
>WSXT02157894.1:0-10125 GCA_011762715.2 Neuroterus valhalla | reverse complement strand
TTCATCAAATCCGCGAAAGTCAATTTTCACATAAAACCAATACCTTCTCATTCAGAATGAGAATGTAAAAATGGAATGTGAGGCTCTTCAGAGTTCCCAGTACAGACAATATGCGTTCATGAATTTTTAAGTAAACGCTACGAAACATTGAGACAACAAAATTTATTTCATACATCAAAAAAATAGGGTTCTGAATGAAATTGAAGACCTAATAAAGCTAATATTTGTCTTATTAGAAGCTGATATAATATTCGGTTTCATTCACATCATACAATTGAAATTATTCAAGGATTTTTGTTAATGATTATTCAAATTATGTTTCGAATTTAGGAGTTTTCAAACTAAGAATTTCTACATTTCAAAGTTTCAATTTCCAAATTACAATTATCGGTAAATTAATAAAAATACACGAAGATTGTAAAAATTTTAGTCAATTGAAACTCGAATATACGTCGACAATTAACTTACTTAAATTCACTTTACTGCAATGAAAAATCAACAAAATCCAAAGAAACTGTTTGTTTTTTTTGCACAGGAGTGTTTTTTACCGATAATGGTGAATTAGAAAACATTTCGTAAACAAACTTAATTTTTATAATTTTTATACTTCGAATTGATGACATTTTTACACCACAAACTGTGGAACTCGAAAAAATAATTCCCTAATTGTTATTTTTTTTCTTCAAGGATGAGTTTTTGTAACTTTTTTCCATTCACCTTCTCCAAGGACTGTTTCCGATTTTGGAGCTATGAAAAATTGTATTGTATCATTTAAAACAAGACATTTTTTTATGTTTTTCGGGTGGTTTAAATCCTTGGGGGTGGGTTTGTTACTTATAATCTATATAATACAAGGTTGTTGAATATTTTTCCAGAGACCTTTCATCTTTAAATGCGTAATTTATCAGAAATTTGTTATATTAAATCGAAAAATCAGTAAAACTGGAAGAGGTCGTTTTTGCTTGTAAGGGTGGTTTAGAAAATCTGTTCTGAATCCAAAATTTGTTTAGTAATCTACATTATCAAATTCGGAATTATTACTTTACCAGGATGTGTTCACAATTTTGAGAGTAAAATATGTTCAAAATAATCAAATCGTTTTTGCACCAAACGGAAGCTTTTTGGCAATGGCTTGGAAAACGAGTCAAAAAAATAAATAACAATCGCCATTTATTGCTGACAAACAATTCATCATAAGCCTATTACAACTAAATCATGATGCAAACACTTCAGGAGCTCTTTTTAGTATTCTTCTCAGTATTCTTTTCTTCGCCAGGAATTTCGATACTATCTGAAGTCCTCTTTCCACGGTTATAGTTGAAGTCGTAGTCGGCATATCTGGCATAGAATGGTGTAGGATCTCTTGGTGTACTTCCGATTGGACCATGTCGACGTTCCCAAATCATGCGATGTTTCTGTTTCATCAATGCTCCTTTCGAGTGTGGCAATACGCCCAAATCACCATCTGAAAATCAAATTTTTATATATTCAAAAACATATATTTTATTCACTGATATAAAATTATTCTTCTACAAATTATTTATATTGAAAAATGAGAATGTAACATGGAATGGAATTAATTCAGAACTATTGTACAAAAGATAACTTACACTTTGAAAACCAAGCACCACTAGCTTCTTCGTACATGTCCAAAAGGGGTTGACATCTATCCTTCTCATCACCTTGATAAAGAACACAATTTTCGTACCTGTGCCTCAAAATATCGAGAATCTCATTGTCTCTCAGTCTAAATAAAGAAGAAACAAAAATGATTAAAATATATATTATTTTCCCAATTATAGGAAATATTTCAGGCTGATTCTTGAATCTTTACAATTATAAATGCTTGAAATATTGATTTTTAAGGAACATTATTTGAAAAAATGTGCTTCTGGAGACCACGCGCACCCAAAGTGAAACTTCGTCTCGTCCTGCAAGTTTCACTTCCAACTTGCACGCTTCCTCAAGCACGTGTTTTATTCTTGTAGTCCACGCAAGTTGCAAGTGAAACTTGGAAGAAAAATAATAAGAGAAGGAAGGGAAAAGGTTAATCGTAGGGCAGTAATGTAATGTTTCAGAAGTAAAATATTTCTGAATATTAAACTATTTAGTAGAAAATAATATTTTTCGTTAGAAACCCCCATATATGAGTTGCAAATTCCAAATTTTTGCATGAAACTCGTCTTTTCAGCTTGAAAGTTGACTTCTTTTTTAGAAAATTTGACTATTTTTAACTGTTTTAAACATCATTGGTCCTCTGGCTTTAAAATTTAACAAATTTGCTAGAGATTGATGTATTTTTTTTTCGAAAATTTGTCTTTTTTGGTGGAACATTAACCTCCTCGGTGAAAAATTTGTTGAAATTTCTCGAAAAGTCGTCTATTTTGTTGAGTATTAAACTATTTTGCCAAAATTAGCCTTTTTCGTTAAAATTAGCTAGTTCGAAATCCGTTTTTGTCTTGTCAGAAGAAATTTTGTAAACGGGAAATTCGTTTGTTCTAGTTTTGTTTGAAACTTATGTTCCTAAGTTGAAAATTCGACTATTTGGTAGAAAGTCCTCTTATTTTGCTGAAAGTTGATCAATTTTCTTCATATTATAACTGCATTGTTAGTCATTTATCCATGTTAAAAATTTAAGTGTCATGTAATATATTCGTCTGATTGGTTTAAAAATTCAACTATTTGATCGAAAATACGATTATTTATGTTTCAATTTTTAATCTTTCTTGTTTGAAAACTTGATCATTTGGTCTAGAAATGCATCTTTGTAGGTTCAAAAATTAATCTATTGTGATGTTGTGTCGAAGATTGTCCTTTCACTTGAAAATTGACCTATTTGGATGCATTAGCAAATTTTTTGTCAAGACTCTTTAGGCATAAAACTTTGTTTGGTCACGTATAGGCATATGGACGAATGAATGCTTTAGAAATGCGGTAAAACTTAGAATCTATGTATACGACCGATGCCAGTAATTTATTCTATTGACGTAGCAAAATTTAATCACTGAAAAAATGAAATAAAACGAGGAAATTGAGTGTTCTCATAAATTCACGATGAATTCTCCGTTTTAATACGAGTGTCGCCGCTTTGCCAGTTCACAACGCGCGTATAGAAGATTCTATTAAAAAATAATTTAAAAATTTGGATCGTAGAATCTGAAGATTAGGTTTGTCGAATATTTGATCCTTTAATTTTTTCCACATTAAATAGAGTCAATCTGTACCTATTTGGGAATTGGAAGATTTCAATCTGGAAAAATTGTTATGCAAGGAACTTGAGAATTCACGAAAAGTCCAATATTGTTATCTTCCTGAAAATAATTTTTTTCGATTCATGAAGTACATTATGCAATTGGATAATTTACTTCATATCGAATTTGAAATTACCAAATACGTAGAGATTAACTGAATAATGAACAAACAAGGTAAGATTAATTTAAAACGATTATTATTATAAATAATAATGACAAACTTACTTGTCTCTTCGGAACTGTTCATCAGCTTCAAAAACGCAAACTCGATCATCGGTGTAACATTGGTCGACAGTAGGAACTCTGCGAAACTTCTGGTGGTACCAAGGGTAATCTTTTTGGTTCGGTTCCACAATTTTTTCTGTAAGATATACAAATTATCAAAACCTACTCAAAAAACAATCTAAAAAGGTGAAGAAGCAACAATTCAAGGACAAAACTAAATATTAAAAATAATGCACAAAAGCATAGTAGAATCCAATTTGAAAGCACAATAAGCAACTTAAAAGAAAGCCATTTATTTACATATTATTGGTCCTTCTAATCCGCCCCTTCAAATGTCACAACAAAGTACAACATTGAAAACAAGCTTGACAAATTAAAAATAAGGGTCATTTTAGGTGTCTTAACCTAAAAGGGTGATTAGATAATACCTCGAAAAAAGGTGACAGGTCCGTCAACCATGTTGTACATAGTCATCATAAAGCGTTCTAAGGAATTTCGCCCTTCCATTTTTGTAAGGTAATATTCAAAACACACGGAAAGAAAGATTTTATTCCCGAATTTGTGTTTCTCCAGCGGACGGAAGAACTCGCCGCTGATCGCGCGCTGGTCAGTCCATTTCCCGAACTACTTTTTACACTAATTTTGTACTCCTGTCCCCTGATCCTCCTGATTGCCTTTTTCTTCACTTTTTCACCATGCGTAGGAATCGAATTCATTTTAGTCTTTTGGAAAGGATATCCACATTAAATCTTTTTAGGAATTGAGAGAAACGTTACATTGATTACTTTCTAATCGCGTTTTTCTCTTCATTTAAATTTTATCTAGGGAATTTGAAATTTCCAGTTATCTTTTGTTGGCAGAGCTGATGTCCCCATCGCGATATAAAAAGAAATTTCCCTAGGAACGAACCTCCATTTTCTTTTAAACCAGCGCGATGGTAAGTGACGTGAACAAAGCTTAGAATATTATCCTTTTTTATCCCTTGCATCCTCATTAATTTTGCAAAATAAACACAAGCATCGTTTATTATTAATATTCCTTTCTAACTACATCGCTATATTCTTTATATCCAAGTTGTCGTTAATCCTTGAATCCTAACCAAAAAATTAGTTGTACCTTTCATTCTTTTTTTGAAACCATGTGTTCGTTAATATTTCCCTACTCAATGATGATTTAGATAATTATGTTTATGGTTTTAACTGATAAACCGTGAAGATACTATTCTAGGGCGGTCTGAGCAATTTTACCCCAAAAATGTGCATTTATGCCACGTGTCAATGGAGTCTGATGGTACCGATTTTCGGTGTTTTTTTCCAGTCGCACAGAAAGTTCAGCGCACCGCGACATGGTTCCATGGGATTCTACCCCAAGAAGAGGTCAAGGCGTCATCGTGGAAAGGTAAAGGCCTTCCCCAAGGATGATCCTAATAAGCCAGTGCATTTAACGGCTTTCGTCGCCTACAAAGCTGGTATGACCCACGTTGTGAGGGAAGCCGATCGACCTGGTTCAAGTAAGTGTTTTATAAAGTTTTGGTATCTATTTCTTTTAAAAAATCGCGTTTCTAGAAAATTTTCTGTTGGAAGCTTAACGCGTGGGAACTCGTAGGCAAAAAGTGCATTCACGTCTAGGTAGGTCAAATTTCAAGACCAAAAAAAAACAAAAGTTTGTGACTCGAAAAGTTTAGTAAGCAAATGTAGGTAAACTTTCAACATATCAAGTATATGTTTAATAAAATATTTGAACTTTCACATCATAGATTAATTTTTGAACCTACAAAGATGCATTCTCAGACCAAATGAGATCAATGTTCTACCAAAATGTTCGATTTTCCAAAACAAAAGACTAATTTATCTGTGAACTGAATTTTTCTAACCACAATTAATATTTTTTTCAACAAGATAGTTAATTCATTATCTCATTGTTCATTTTTCAACTCCAAAATAGGATTCCTCAACACCAGATATTTTTTCCTTCTAGATAGTTCGATATCGGTTCTAAACAGTTTGCTGAATATTCAACCAAAATCGTTCGATTGTCAATAAAAAATATTGAACTCAACTTAAAAAGTTATTTTCAACACAATAGTTTTATTTTATAACAAATTGTTTGAATTTCCAAGACAAAAATGTAATTTTTTATTGAAAATTGTATTATCCATCTAGCAGTTGTGCATTCACCTAATTTGTTTCATTTTCAACCAGAAAATCTAAATTTTAAACCAAAACGGAATAATCAAATTTTCAGTTTAAAAAAAAAATCCATAAAAAGTATGGAACTTTAACGAAAAGGTAATCTTCAACATAATAGTTTAATGTTGAGAAAAAGATGGAGATTATGTTGATTACATTCAAAGACCATGTGATATATTTCGAGAATTTTTTTTCAAAATTTTGAACCAGTTGTTCTAGACAATCGTATTGTTTCCTTAAACTTCCCAAAATTACAACTCCATATCTCATTCGGCGCGGACGTGATTTGTTGCAGGAAGAAATTGATTATTTGCGCCACGTGGCCTTGAGTTAATTTTTGATCAAAGATATTAATCCTCAACTAGATCAATAAATTTTTAACATTTGACTTTCAACCAATTAGTTAAAGTTTAGACAAAAAATCTAAGTGCTTGAGAAAGCGTTAAAGTTGAAAGTGGAACTTTCCGAGTGAAAGAAGTTTTACTTAAGATGTGCGTAGTTTCCTCGCGAACTCTTTTTTATGTATAGATTTCGTGAATTTCATTTTTAAGCAAATATCGACGCTTTTACCAGTGTTGGATAGGCGAAAGCTAGTCTGGCGTTGGTAGCGGTTCTGGAGCTGCATGATTTTGGGCGGTATATTCCTAACTGCAGTGTCGAAAAATAATTTTGTCCACCGCTTTCGTGGAAGTGATGAGAGCACGGCATATTCCTTAAACTTGTTGTAGTCCATTGGACGATGACAATGAGATAAACCATGTCTGGCACACTTCTCTAAAAACAAAAATTCTTATTGATATTTGTGTTGCATAGAATTTGAAGCATGGCTAAATGAATTTTAATCTTCTTTCCAGAGGTGAACAAGAAGGAGATCGTTGAGGCAGTTACGATTTTGGAAACTCCACCAATGATCGTCGTCGGTGTTGTCGGTTACATCGAAACTCCACATGGTCTTCGCGCTCTCACCACCGTTTGGGCAGAGCACCTTTCTGAAGATTGTCGCAGACGTTTCTACAAAAACTGGTAAGAAACACTTCCAAATTATCAAATGTAAGGGATTGTAGTTATTTAAAAAATGCTTTTATATTATATCATGAATATCGAAACAAAAAAAAAAAGCTTAACAAGCTCCATCTTAAGCTCTCCGCTCGCAAGATGAGAGTAAATCGGAAATCAGCCTCCGAAGTTTGACTTCGTAATTCGGCTGCTCCGAAATTGCGCTCGGTCTCCGCTCTTTTAGATGAGACCGGCGTGTTTCGTTAGGGCCACAAAGCTAGATGGACACCATCGTTTTTGTGCAGGTACAAGAGCAAGAAGAAGGCATTCACCAAGGCCTCCAAGAAATGGCAAGACGATCTTGGTCGCAAATCCATCGAGAAGGACTTGAAGAAAATCGTCAAGTACTGCAAAGTCGTTCGTGTCATTGCTCACACTCAGGTATATATAATTTTCGAACACGAATAATTATTTTTCAATTGATGATAAATATATAATCGACGCTTTTACCAGTGTTGGATAGGCGAAAGCTAGTCTGGCATTGGTAGCGGTTCCGGAGCTGCCTGATTTTGTGCGGTATATTCCTAACTGCAGCGTCGAAAAAAAATTTTGTCCCCCACTTTTGTGGGAGTGATAGGAGCACGGCATATTCCTTAAACTTGTTGTAGTCCATTGGGCGGTGACAATGAGATAAACCATGTCTGGCACAATTTTGCATCTTGAAAACTTAATGTTTTACGATTCACTTGGAAATTTTTGAGGTTTTTATAACGTTTGTTTCCTCCTGTAGATGAAACTCCTGAGGCAAAGACAAAAGAAGGCCCACATTATGGAAATCCAGTTGAACGGTGGAACCATCGAACAGAAGGTCCAGTGGGCTCGTGAACATTTGGAGAAGCCAGTTCCAGTTAACAATGTTTTCGCAGCTGACGAGATGATTGATGTCATCGGTGTGACCAAGGGAAAGGGATACAAAGGTAATAATTACATCTCTTTTCGAAACCAAGTAAATTTTGGATCCACTTTTCTTTGGGCAAAATGATGAAAAAACATGATGTGCATTGTCTGATTACTTTGATGATACACTCATGCTGCCTTCCTACTGACGTCCTTCATTACATTATGCAATGAACCAGTTTACTCCTTCCCTTCTGTATGCATTCTCCAAGTTCAAAGACTAATCATCCTGTTTTTCCTTCTCAAGGTGTCACTTCCCGTTGGCATACAAAGAAACTCCCGAGGAAGACGCACAAGGGTTTGAGAAAGGTTGCTTGTATTGGAGCCTGGCATCCAAGCAGAGTTTCCTTCACAGTCGCCCGTGCTGGTCAGAAGGGTTACCATCACCGAACGGAAATGAACAAGAAGATCTACAGGATCGGACAGGGAATTCACACAAAGGACGGAAAGGTTAGTTTGAAAAAAAAATCTAATTTGAAATTGAATTCAGACCAAGTGAGAATTCAAATTGTTTGAGCGTCCAAGATTTGTGACGGTGAATTTGAGAAATAGTGCCTCGACTTGAATTAGTCTCCTGCTTTTGTGAGAGAATTAATTTAATCCATTCATAGAGGCTAGAGCAAAACTGCTTGTAAATAGTTCCTGATGGTTGTTCAATATTTTTTGGGGCTCCCGAGCAAGCGACATGCATAGTTTTATAAAGTTATTCTTGTACGAGCAAGAAAACTTCTCATTATTTTCGTCGTTGAGATTTTATATTTAATTCAGTTTATTAAATTATTATTCTTTTTTTTTTTTTAGATCGTGAAGAACAATGCATCGACCGAGTACGATCTTACGGAAAAGACCATCACACCCATGGGAGGTTTCCCTCATTATGGTGAAGTCAACAACGATTTCATCATGCTCAAGGGATGCTGTGTTGGACCTAAGAAGCGTGTCATCACTCTCAGAAAGGTAGGTTTTTGAAAAGAAAAATTCCTAGAATTGTAAAACGATTCAATGCCAGAATGATGAATACAGAATAGAGCCAAAAATATTCTTTATGAGAAACCAAGTGATATTGAATGATAGGCCTGACGCATTAAAAATACAAAATTTAGGGATTTAATTTGAGTAAAATGAAGTTAACTTTTACTTTGTTCATTTCAGTCTCTCCTGGTTCATACCAAGCGTGCTGCTCTTGAAAAGATCAACCTTAAGTTCATCGATACCAGTTCCAAATTCGGACACGGTCGCTTCCAAACTGCTGCCGACAAGGCTTCTTTCATGGGTCAGCTCAAGAAGGATCGCATTCGCGAGGAACAAGCTGCAACCGCCGCTGTTCCTGCTGCTGCGACCGCGCAATAAATCGTACTTTGTATGATTGAGAAAATAAAAAGTAAAATTTATAAACATGTTCTTGATTCTTTTAAATAATATCTCTCAAGTATTATAGCTAACATTTGCGAAAGAAAGTTTATTAATTTTGTAGAGGACATCCAAAATTATTACACTTAGTAGTAATGCTGATTTGAAGTACTTCAAGTGGTCGGATAAGTATTGAATTTGAAAATACAAGGCTACTTCAAAACAAACAATTTCAATAAGTAGATGCTACCACCGTAAAAGAACTATTTCCGCGAATGTAGAATTAGAAACAATTCCAAGGTTTTTTGGAATCTTCAAATTGATTGATTTCATAAAATTACTGATGTCATCAAACCAAAAACACATGCTTTTTGAATGAAATTAAATGTTAATTTATTTTTCATGTATATTGGCCGATTGCTGGCCAGGGGGGTCACGTTGAAGATTGTCTTGTCAATGAAATATATTTTTGTGCTTTGAAAAAAGCCTGTTTTAAGTAGCTCAGGGACATGTTTAACAAATATTGTTGAATTTTAGGGGCAAATGGTTTTCTATGGCGTTATCAAAGTTCAACCTTGAAATACTTGATTTTTTTCCTTCTTATTTTCAAAATAGATAATATTTTGGGTTGGAACTTTGGGAAATTGAAGAAAATATCAAAGCTGACCGCTATTTACTTTGAAAATAAGCAGGCGGAAAAAATTCACTGAAAGTTCCGTTTTTGGCTACGTTATAGACTACTGAGACGTAGATGGGGGGAGTTGGAAAAAGTTACCTTAATGGGAGACGTACTTTTTTTAATGGCCCCTTATTATTCCTAAAATTTCAGAAAAACAGGTAGGAGTTTCCGGGAAAAATTGCTGTTTTTCTGAAGCAATCTAGATAACTTTCGCTTTTTATTTTTTGTGTGGATTTCAAACAATTCTGAAAACAGGAAAAGCTTACACCTTCATAACAAGAATTCCAAACATCTCACGAGTATCAGAGTAAAATTTTCAAGATATACGTACAAGAATGTAAAAATGTCGCCTTTTTTATAAAACATTACGTGTCTTTATTTTCCACGTGCAAAAAGATATTTAATTGGCAATGAGCAAATTCTGTACATGTCAACCGCCGGCCTGCATGATTAAAAATGTATTCGTCTAACGTTTTCG
>WSXT02157883.1:0-10126 GCA_011762715.2 Neuroterus valhalla | reverse complement strand
TGCTGTGGCGGGGGCCTAACACCGTCGACATTTGACAAAAGGGGGGGGGGGGGGGGTTTAAATTTTAAACAAATCTAATACCTTCTCTGATGAGAATTTAAAAATAGGTAATTTGCCTACATGTACAAGCCTACGTCCTCATGTTTCTGCGCAAATAACACTCAACGTATAACTACAGCGCGCGCAACAGCCAGGAAATCGATGAGTGAATTTTTCGTTTGCGGAATGATGCCGCACATTACAGATTCGTTGCGGTTGGCCCAAAGGGGTGAACACAGAGAGAAAGAGATATAAAAGTAGGGGTTTGGTGTTTTTAATGGATCGTTATTGTCAACATCAATTGGTTTTATATGGACGTTTAAGTGGCGAGGAGGCTGCAGAGGATATAAAAACTTGCATCATATTGCGACCACATATGTCGTAAACTTGCACTCAGTCACTTTTTTGATCAGGTGACTTTCCTGTAGAATCGCAAACAGATTTTCCACCCGTCGAAAAGTATTGGAGCTTTATTTGAAACCCGTGAAACTGCAGCTTTTATTTACGAATAAATTTGATATCCTTTGTCTCGAAACAATGAATCATACATCCAATCAAACAAAGTGAATGACATGGTGCATTCAAAACAGAACGGCATCAACTCTATTCATGCATTTATTCAAAAAACTTGATGGGAAATTAGAGTTCTCTCTGCATAACGGTAAAGCTTTGTCATTGGGATATTTCATCAATTCAATTCATTATCTGAATGTTTTTATTGGCAGTTTGAGTAACAAGGATATTGATTGATCCGGAACCAATTGGTATGGCGCGCTTGGCTGGCAAGTTTGAGCGCGCCTAAAGAGCGCGTCTTTCGGTTCTCGCGCTTCGCGCTCGATAATAAATCTATCTCCTGCTCCGCGCTCGGTCTTTTTACTTCCCAACAATTATTTACAGAGCTTTCGAAACTAAAAAGTATAATGTTGGTTGCTGTATTTGACGATTGTGAATTCTCTTTTGCTAAAGATTCTCCGGCTTCAACGAATACATTTTCATCGTGTGTTTCGTGCTGCGCACTCGATCGAAATCTGTCCGAAACTCAAACTTTCCTATATTATCTTTAACTCTAATGCATCAAATGTATATAATATTAATTTATATAACTCGGACCTTGTTTTGTTTAGGAAAAATTAAATAAGTCTATTTCTAATATTATTATAATTACAATTAAAAGAAAAAACCACGCATCCCATAAAAAAGAACAGTTTTTCTTTCCAAACATTTCTTTGTATCTCGTAAAGTTTTGCTCGAAACTTGACTTTTATTTGAAATTTTGTTCTTTTGGAATAATACCAAAACTATCTCATTAGGCATCTCATTAGGAAAAAAATTTAACAAAATTTGTAGACTATGTTCTTTCAAAGAACGATTTTGTTCTCAAACTGAAATTTTTTATTTTTGGACTATTCTCGCACAAAAAAAAAGTTGTAGTAACGATCTTATAAGGCTCTTAAAAAGAAACATTTTTCGCTCGGACTTTTTTTTTACAATCTTACGGTATTTGGATGGAAATTCTCATTTTCGTTTACATTTAAAAATTTTAAAAATGCGACAACTCTGACAATTTTGTTTCCAACAAGAAAAATTATTCGAATAAATTGTTCCACTTTTCATGTACTACAAGAAACCATACTTACAATTTTAGGGTCTTGGAAAAAAAGTAAAAATAAAAATTTCAAAATGCTCCCTTTCTTTGATTTTTCATCCGAAATAGCTGGTTAACGGACTCAACTTGTCTTTTTTGTCCCTCAAAATGGTTGCCAAAGCGCGATCGAACATTATCATTCTTTCGGAAGTTATCAGGTTCACAGATTATCATATTCTCATCATAATGAGAAGGTATTGGTTTTATGTGAAAATTGACTTTCGCGGCAATCATGACATCTCCACGTTTTGAGACCTCCTGATTCAGAAAAAGTAGTTTCTACGTTGGTGTCTGTCTGTCTGTTGTCGTCGTTTTCGTTGTCGTCGTCTGTATACTCCATAACTTTTGAAAGACGAATCGGATTGGATTGCCCTCTGGTACACATTTTGAGGGACAAAAAAGACAAGTCAAGTTCGTTAACCAGCTATTTTGGATAAAAAATCAAAGAGGGGAAGAATCTTGAAAATTTGTTTGGCCTTCTTTCCAAGACTCGAAAATCGCTGGTACAATTTCTTGTAGTACATAAAAAGTGAAACAATTCATCTTAATCGTTCTTTTCGATAAAAACAAAATTGCCAGAGTTATGATATTCCCAAGATTCAAAAATATAAAAAAAAATGAGAATTTTTAGCCAAACAACGCCAGATTGAAAAGAAAGTGAGAGTGAAAAAATGTTTCTTCTTGGGGGCCCTACAAGACCGTGAATACAGCTTTTTGATTTTTCGCAAAAGATCGAAAATTCTAATTTCGATCGCACAAGAAATAATGAAAAAAAATCTGTCCGCTGCGCGGGCACATTCTCATCTCGCGCTTCGCGCTCGGTTATTGATTTACCTCACGCTAGAGCTTGTGAAACTCAAAAGCGAAATGTCGACTATTTCAATTTGATGAGCATAAATTCTCTTTTGTTAAAGCTTCTCTGGCTTTAACGAAAATACATTCTCATCGCGTGTCTCGAGCTGCGCACTCGATCAAAGTTTGTCCAAAGCAGTAGAGAAGTTTTGTTGCCTCATTTTTTTCACATGTTGTGTAGTTTTTCTAGAAATTAAATTTTTTGATTTCAAATTTTATTTTTTACGATTGAAACAAAGACTAGGCGCCCAATGGGAAAAATTATAACAAATTTACAAATATTTTTCGGGTGAATAACTTTTTTCCATCAATCTTCTGTGTTGGGTTTAGTCATTTTTCCAAAAATTTTATTATTCCATTTTTATAGTTATTTTTTTCTGATTGAAATGAATTAATTTTATTGTTTTTTATAAATGAAGCAAAAACTACTTGTCCTATCAAAAAAGTTTATTTGACCAAAATTGTAGTTCTTTTTTTGGTGCAAAAGTTTAGTTCATTCATATTTTCCCGTACCTTACATAGTTACACCGAAAAATAAATCTTTCTATTTTTATTATTCTTCGTGCTACCGAAATTCGAATTTTCCATTTTTCGAGAAAACTCCAAAAAAGAAAAAGTTTTTTCTTTAAACTTTTTTTTATATCTTGCGTTGTTTGGTTAAAAGTTGTTATTTTCGTTTATATTTTCGAATTTCGAAAATGCCACAAATTTAGCAATTTTGTTTTTATCCAAAAAAATCATGAGGATAAATCGTTTTACTTTTTACGTACTATAAGAAACCGTACTTGCGATTTCTGAATCTTGGAAAAAAAAGTCCCAAAAAATTTTCCAAATGCTCCCCCTTCTTCCATTTTTGTTCAAAAATAGCTGGTTAACGAACTCAACTTGTCTTTTTGGTCCCTCAAAATAAGTGCCGAAGCACGATCGAATATGATCATTCTTCCGAAAGTTATCGAGTTCACAGTTTGTTTTTCATTATTTTTTGTACGATCAAAATTAGAACTCTCGATTTTTTGAAAAAATTCAAAAAGTTGTATTCATGATCTTGTAGGTTTCCCAAGAAGAAACATTTTTTGTCTCTGACTTTCTTTTCAATCTTGTTTTATTTGGCTGAAAATACTCATTTTCGTTTATATTTTTGAATTTTGAAAATTCCACAACTCTTAAAATTTTTATTTCATCAAAAAAAAATCATAGGGATAAATTGGTTCATTTTTAACCCACTACAAGAAATCGTACTTACGGTTTTTGAGTCTTGGGAAAAAAAGTCCAAAAAATTTTCATAATGCTCCTCCCCTTTGATTTTTCATCCAAAATAGCTGGTTAACGAACTCGTCCTTTCTTTTCCGGTTCTAAAAAAGTGGTCTCAAAACGTGGAGATTTCATGAATTCCGCGAAATTCAATTTTCACATAAAACCAATACCTTCTCATTATGGTAAGAATGTAATAATCTGTGAACTCCATAACTTCTTAAAGACTAATCGGATTGGATTGCCCTTTGGCACACACTTTGAGGGACGAAAAAGACAAGTCAAGTTCGTTAACCAGCTATTTTGGATGAAACATCAAAGAGGGGGAGCATTTTGAAAATTTTTTTTGACTTTTTTTCATAGACTCCAAAATTGCAAGCACAATTCCTTGTAGTACGTAAAAAGTGGAACAATTTATCCTAATCATTCTTTTTTCGATAAAAACATAATTGTCAGAGTTATGGTATTTCCAAAATTAAAAAATAATAAAAGAAAATGAGAATTTTTAGCCAAATAAGGCAAGATTGAAAAGAAGGTCAAAGACAAAAAATGTTTCTTCTTGGGAACCCTACAAGATCATAAATACAACATTTTGAATTTTCTCAAAAAATCGAAAATTCCAATTTTGATCGCACAAAAAATAATGAAAAATAATCTGTGAGCTCGACAACTTTCGAAAGAATGATCATATTCAATCGTACTTTGAATCTCAGTCTGAAGGACCAAAAAAACAAGTCCAGTTCGTGGACCATCTATTTTGGATCAAAAATAGGAGAAGGGGAGCATTTGAAAATTTTTTTGGCCTTTTTTCCAAATTAAAAAATTTTAAGTACGGTTTCTCGTAGTTAGTGAAAAGCGAAACAATTTATCCACATGATTTAAAAAAAAACAGGACAGTCGAAGTTGTGGCATCTTCAAAATTGAAGAACATAAACGAAAATGAGAATTTTCAGCCAAACAACGCGAGATATGAAAAAAAGTTTGAAGGAAAAAATGTTTCTTTTTGAGAGTCCTCCAGGATGATCTTTACAATTTTTCGGGTTTTCTCAAAAAATCGAAAATTCAAATTTTGGTCGAAACAAGTGCACCAAAAAAATATCTACTTTGTTAAAATTAATTTTTGATAGGACAAGTTTTTTTGGCTTTATTTATAAAAAACCATATGAAAACTACCGCTTTGGACAAACTTTGATCGAGTGCGCAGCACGAGACACGCGATGAGAATGAATTCGTTAAAGCCGGAGGAGCTTTATCAAAAGAGGATTCACATTCATGAAATTAAAGTAGTCGACATTTCGCTTTTGAGTTCCACAAGCTCTATTTACAACTGTAGGGAGGCAAAAAGGCCGAGCGCGTAGCGCGAGGTGAATTCATAACCGAACGCGGAGCGCGAGATCCGTGAGACGTGCGCCCCAAGTGCGCTCAATCTTGCGACCGAAGAGACCCGCGCGCAATGAGAATGTGCCCGCGCAGCGGACAGATTTTTTTTCATTATTTTTTGTTCAATCAAAATAGGAATTTTCGATTTTCCAAGAAAATTCAAAAAGTTGTATTAAAGATCTTGTGCGGCTCCAAAGAAGAAACCTTTTTCCTTTTGCCTTTTTTTATCTTGCGTTATTTCGCTAAAAATTCTCTTTTTTTTATATATATTTTTCAATTTTGAAAATGCCAGATCTCTGACAATTTTGTTTTCATCGAAAAAAATGATGATGATGAATCGTTTCACTTTTTTGTTGGGAGGGGACGTGAAGTCGAAAGAAGGGAGATAGGAAAGAAAAAAGAAGTGAGTGTAGCGTTTCGGAATGTGCCGGGTCTAAACCAAGGACGAGGGTTTCTGGGAGGAACAGGGATCAGAGGATGATGGCGAAATAAAGGACGGAGTAATGATAAGAAGAATTAAAGTGGGTGAAAGAAGGGAAGCGGTAGTATGTGTTTACAGGGGTAGAGGGGAAGAGAGAAAGGGAAGGGATGAAATGTTATAAGGAGGTGGGCTGAGGAAAAAAGAGAGGGGATTGTAATGACTGGAGGTGACCTAATTGCATGGACTGGAGATCAAGTAGGAGACGTATGGAATGAAGAAGAGGAGGCGTTCATGAGGAAATCGAAACATAGAGAAACAGATCAAGAGGGTAGGATACTAAAATAAAATAAATAAATACCAAAGGGGATGAGGATGGTGAAATAACATTCAAAGGAAAAGGAGAGATCGCAATAGACTACATTTTAGCAGAAGAAAGGGTAAGAAAGCTTATAGTGGGAATGGAAGTGGGTAATGAGATTGGCTCTGAGCATTTCGCGGTAATAGAAAAACTAAAAAGAGGAGTTCATAGACATTCTAGAGGTGAGAAGGGGAGAGGGGAGGTAGGAAAAGAAAACATGGGGCGGTGGGGGAAAGAAAAGTTGGAAGAATTCAGAGAAAAAATTAAGAGCGAGAATCTTAAAGGGGTAGAAAATGCAGGGGTAGACTAGAGAATAGAAGGAAGGGAGGGAGTGATTGAAAAGGTAAAAGAGAAAGTAAGACCAAAAGGGAAGGTGGAAATAGAAAGAAACGGTTGGTGAGATAAGGAATGTAAAAATGGTGAAGATAGAATTAAGGAGAGTGTAAGAGGATAGAGCAGAGGGGAGATAAGCAAAAAGGAGTATAATAGGAGAGAACTAGTACATGAGGGAATGTTGAACAAGAAAAGGCAGCAGGAGAAGGTAACATATATGGAGGAGGTAGAGCATGCAGTGAAGGGAGGAAAGGTATATGGGAGGTTATAAATAGGGAAAGAGGCAGAAAGAAAGGGTGTCATTGAGGATATCAAAATGAGTGAATGGATAGAGTACTTCAAAGGTCTGTCGGGAGGGGAAGAAAGGTTGAAGAGAAGAAAAGGAGGTAATAGAAAAAAAGAGAGGAAGATACAAATGACATAGTGTATCAGGTTTGCACCTATCAGCTACTGGATATCTTGGGTTCGAATTTAAATATCGTCTGGGGGCGTCTTATCCCACAGATGTCAAAAATACCTTCCTCCAGTTTTGGGGTCTACTAGATCCTCATTCTACGGGAAATTCCATGATACTAGATGATGCACATAAAAAAATATATTTATTTATGATTTATTATTTGAAGTTTGTTTAACGTACATAGGTGGTTAGTCAGGCACTGCAGTGACACTTGAGGGAAAGATCCCTCATGATGCGTGCAGGGTTGCACCAGTGCAACCACCAGGGTTGCCAACCACCCCATCCGCCTGTCTAGACACTCTCCTACTCTACTGCACCCTCTAAGCTCACACACTGGGCTGCATACCCCTTCAACCTCTTCCACCTCGGCACACACCTTCACCTATTTGACACTGCCTTATATGCATTAGGTGTCACTGTATGTGTGTGAATGCCACACATACTTACTTGCAACCTACACACGTGCGGATGAATGTGGATGCACACACACCAAGAATCAGTGCATCATGCATCGTGACTTGGGAATCATGAGCAATACAAGGGTTGCTTCGCAAAGATCGCAGACGAATAGTCGCCCTTCTTCCAAACACGCCTTAACCCCTCGTTCCGCCATTTGGACTCCGTTACCATATCCTGGATGTCGATAGAAATTCAATAGACGTTTCGAAGGCATGCTACCTTCTATACGACTTTATCCTCGTTTCCAGATGGGAGAAATATTTACATGTGAGAAGATGTGAATAATTTATTTATAATATAATTTTGATGACCTGTGCCTAATCGACAGATGAAATGAAATTTCCTGTTCAATCATCTCTTTACACAAGGCTTTTTTCCAATTCTAGGCGGCAATGGAAGAATTTATTTCTTAGACACAAATTTAATCTGGAAAGGGTAAGGAGCAGGCACTAATAATTCGAATATTGGGCAACGTTACATCCACCGCGCCAAGAGAGGCGCTGCAGTGCCATATCAAATATGGCCGCCATAGACGTGATAATTTGTGTATCATTTATAGAGAGTCATGGTCGCGTTTCGGCAGATAATATCAAATTCCTGATCATTTTCCGGTTTTTACCGGTCAAATTGTCAAATTTCTCCGGTCAACTAAATGTAACATATTCATATTTGTCGCAAAACGCAAACATTAATTTCAATTCGTGACGTTTATTCTAAACAGCCTTTAGAAAAACAGATTAGGAATTGCAAAATAAATTATTTTGGAAAATATACTCGAATTTTCTGAAAAAATGCCATTTGTTTTACAAAAGTTGCAGCCGTTAAACTTACAATTGAAAAAATCGATTTTCGTAAGGAAAAAATGGATTTCCAACAAAATAGTTCATTTTAGATAATAGTTACATATTCATATTTTTCACAAAACGCAAACAATTATTTCAATTCGTGACGTTCATTCTCAACATCCTTTAAAAAGATTCAGAATTGAAAAAAAAAATTAATTTTAGAAAATATACTCAAATTTTCCACGTTAAAAATATCATTTTTTCTTATGAAAGTTGAAACTGAAACTTACCATCGAAAAAATCGATTTGCCTGAAAAAAATGGATTCCTAACAAAATAGTTCATTTTAGATAATAGTTACATATTCATATTTTTCACAAAACGCAAACAATTATTTCAATTCGTGACGTTCATTCTCAACATCCTTTAAAAAGATTCAGAATTGAAAAAAAAAATTAATTTTAGAAAATATACTCAAATTTTCCACGTTAAAAATATCATTTTTTCTTATGAAAGTTGAAACTGAAACTTACCATCGAAAAAATCGATTTGCCTGAAAAAAATGGATTCCTAACAAAATAGTTCATTTTTCAACCGAAGCAATGAATATTAAAGTGAAATTATGAATCTTCAACATACATAGAGTTTTTAATAAAAAGAAATAATAATAATCGTCTACCGAAAGGGTTGAATTTTAAAACAGATGAATTAATTTTTAGTAAAAAAGATAAATTATTGTGAACCGAAATTGTTCTACTCAAATTTTGAATTAACCAAACAAATACATTTTGAACTACAATTATGGAATTTTCAAGCGGAATAAGTTTAATTTCCAGTTTAAAAGAAATCACTTAAAAAAAATTAGCTTGCATAAAAAAACGAACTTTCAAACAAATCGCCCTTTAAGCAGAATGATGAATCTTCAAATAAAATTTCAAATGTTCAACTGTTGCAGTTGAATTTCAAACCAGAAAGATGAGTTTTTACCTGAAATGATAAACCCTCCCCTAGAATAGTTCAATTCTTGACAAAAAATTAATTTTCAACAAAAAAATACAATTTCTCAACAATATGGATGAATTTTGAACTATCGAATTAATCATCTTAAACCATAAATAAAATAGTAATATGTTTGTCTTAAAAATTAATTTCGAACCGTACGTAATAGTTTTCAACTACATGAATTTTCGACTGATATGAAGTCATCTGTTTGACTTGGATTATTAAACGTAAAGAAGAACATACAAAGAAGAGAAGTAACTTTCAAAGAAAAATATAACTTCATACCAAAAATTCATTTTCCCAACAAAATTTGTGAATTTTCAGCGAAATGATTAATCCATCAATAAAGACAAATTTTCATCCACATGGTTGAATTTTGCACTAGAAAAGCTCATTTTCTACTATGGACGAAACAGTAAAATTTAAAGTTAAAGAAATTAATTTTCAACCAAACTGATGAGTTCTCAGGTAAAATCATGAATGTTCAATTCCATGCGAAAAAAGTGAATTCTCAACCATAAAGATTAACTTCCTACAAAAGGGGTGAATTTTCAACGAAGAAAATAAATTCTCGGAAAATAGATGAATTTTCGAAATAAAAAATCAATTTTCAACTAAAAACTTGAATCCTTACTAAAAACAGATGAATTGATTCTTAGCAAAAATGGTAACATTTTCAATCAGATGTGGATTTTAAATAAAAATAATGCGCTTTCAACAAAAAAGTGTAATTTCCAAAAGAAAACTGTAAGTTTTAACCAAATAGGTTTTCTATTATATTATACTTGAAATTAAGGAGAGGGGAGGCTTTCAAATTTCGACGTATTTTGAATTTCTAGGAACGATTTTCGAAAATTACTCCCTTCTGAATCCGAATTATAATTCAATTTGACTTTCAAACCCGAGTCAGATAAACATTTATTTTTATCCTTAGCGTCAATTCTAAACATGCTTCGACACAACAGATCAAAAATTGCAAAATAAATCAATTTTGAAAAAGATAAACGGAACAGTTAAATTTACAATAAATGCAACAGTTGAAATTACAATAAAAAACTATCAACTTACAATAAAAAATCTGCCCGCTTCGCGGGCACATTCTCATCGCGCGCTTCGCGCGCAGCTCGCTTCGCTCGCAAGTATCA
>WSXT02157872.1:0-10126 GCA_011762715.2 Neuroterus valhalla | reverse complement strand
GTTTTACTCGCGTCCCATGTTTGGCTCGTGCGATGATGAAGTTTATAGTATAATTATGAATGGTTAATTAATTTTATTAATGATATTCTAGCTTCATCGGTCGAAATAAAGGAAGCAGACTATTTCACCAGTTTTGATGGAAACGCAAACATAACCTAAAATTCTTTAAAAATATTTTGTTTTTGAAAGTCAACGATCTTTTATGAAAAGTACAGATTTCCGGAATAAAATGCCAACAAAACCAACAATTGTGAATTGATTGACTCTTGTATAAAATCTGACAAATGGTATTCTTTTTTTTTCATTAAGCAGTTCCAAATTGTGAATCTTCTTTCAATTATATATATATATATATTTTTTCAAATCAAGAATACTTATTTACGGTAAAAAAACACTAACTGACTGTTCAAAAACAAAAAACTTGTTCAAACACCGAAATAATTCCGGTTTCAAAATACCTTTTTTTCTTCGGTGTGGAACGATAACAAAACATAAAATTGTTCAAAGTTGGCAATCTTCTTTGAAATCTAATTTTTATTGTATTGACACTAGCATTATGCAAAATTGTGAAAAGATTCCCAATCCTCTTCGATTCAGAATTATTTCCGTTTTAAAATAACAAACATATTTGGTGTAAAAAGCTAACATTACCAAAAATCATGGAAATATGTGAATCTTATTTGAATTGCAATTTTCTTAAAATATAAAAATACTAATTTCCAACAAAAAACAATGACATAATCCATAACTGTCAGAATATCTCAAATCTGGTTGAAATTATGATATTTGTTTTAAAATATGATTTTTGGTGTGCAACGCGAACGAACCCCATAATGTTGAAAAATTATGAACTTTGAAAGAATCGAATGGATTTTTTTCCTAAAAATAGATTTCATACAAAAACAAGCGTCAATAAAAACCTTCAACTGTTTGCTCGAGGTATATAATGTTTTCGTTTTCGAATCCCTACTTTTAAAAACGAATCTCTTTGAATTACTTCTTACTATCTACTTTTGGTTTTGAACCCTTACATAACCTAAAACTGTTGCATACGTAAACGTTCTTTGAAATCTGATTTTTTTATCAAATGAAAGGACTCATTCCCGCCGAAAAACACCAATACAATCTACAATAGGTAGAATATTCCAAATCTTGAAAAGTTTATAATGTTTTTTGTTTTGAAATACCAATATTCGGTATTAAGACTAGAGTACCTTAAACCCGTTTACAAAATTCTGAAAATACTTAAATCATTGTCAACAAAAAAGATGAATTTCCAACCAATTAGAATATAATATAAGAATAATGAGAATCCTAGCAAATAATGAATTTCTCAAAAAAAAAACGTTCAAATTCAAACCGTACGAATAAATTTGCGACCAGCATAATTGGATTTCCTACCAGAAATTGAACTTAAAAAAAGAAGGAATTTTGACGAATAGTTTATATCCCTATCAGATTGTTGAATATATAGTTAAAAATGAGAATTTTCTGCTTAACAGTTGAATTTTGAACATCAAAGTTTATGCAGAATCGAAATAGTTAATTTTCCAACTGAAATCATGAATCTAAAAAAAAAATAAATTCTTCACAAAGTAGTTTAACTTTAAATCAACTAGTATATTTTCCTACAAGAAGAAAAATTGTTGAATGATAAGATGAATGGTCAACAAGAAAAGATAAGTTTTTATCAAGAAATGGAATAGTTATATTTTATGTCTAAAAAAAAAAATCTTTTAAAAAAAGAGAAAAGGTTGAGTTTCCTACCAAATATTTAATTCTCTAATTAAAAAAATGTTTTTGAAACAGATGGTTCGAGTTTCAACTAAAAAATTTATGTTTTCATTCATAAATTGGGATAGTTAATTTTTCCTTATAAGAAAATTGAATTTCAATGAAAAATGAAACGAGTTTAGAATCAAAGGGATGAGTCTTCAACCAAACAAGCGGATCTTAAAAATAAATGATATTTCAACCAAGTAGTTCAAAAAGTTCAAATTTCAACCAAGTAGTCGATTTTTGTAAAAAAAAGTATTTTCAATCAGATAGTTGCTTTCCAATCAAATAATTCGATTTTCAACCACACAATCAAATTTGAACCAAACGAGATGGATTCAGCAATCCATGAGAAAATCCAACCATTTTTCTTTAAAAGTTCTTTCAAAAATCTATACTAGTATATTTTTGGTTTAGAATCCATCCCTTCTTCTCCCTCATCCATCTTTTCTTAAAAACTCGTTTTTCCAAATATCAGTTCAACAATTCCATTTTTTGTTGAAATTTATCGTTTTTAGTTGAAAAAACAACAGTTTTGTCGAAAGTTGAACTACCTTGTTAAACAATCATTTTATTGGTTTCAGAATAAACCATTTTGTTAGAAATGTCCATTTATTGTTGTTTAAGAATGATTTGTTTCAATTGAGAATTAATAGTAGAATTGGAATTCAAAGCATAGGTTGAAAATGCCGTTATTTTGCAAGTTGCTTTTTTGTTGGAAATCAATTTCTATTTTCAGGGCAATAATTGGACTGTTTTGTTCAAAATTGATCTCATTGGGTTAGAAATGTTATATTTTTCGTAAAAAATTAAATTATTGGGTTGGAAATTAACTTTTTGACTACAAATTTATCTTTTTTGCCTGAAGATTAAACTTTTTGTTGCAGAATGCGATTGTTCTCGATAGATTGATTAATCTTCGTTTGTTTAAAAATTTGATCATTTGGTTAATAAATCATCTCTCTTGGTAGAAAATTAATTTTTTGTTACAATAATCTGCAGAAGTTAGATGTTGTTTTTGAAAATAAAAATCCTATTTGAATGCCGATCAGTCATTTTTTTCGATTGTTATTGTAAATATATAGCTGAAAAAAACAAAATTTCAGAAGTATCACTGACTTCAAAACTATTCATCAAAACTTTTAGCTGAAAGTTTTAAAAAGTATACATTTTTCAAAGGGAACATTATTTATTCATTTTCTCTTCATTTATTTTTTTTACAATAAATGATGCATCGAAAGACATCATTAGGCGGCAGTTATTAGAGACCCGGTCATAAATTTCATTTCATATTTGATTTCAAAAATGATTTTACTCAATAAATTTTAATCTTTCATCACTTAATTTGGTTGCAATTAGATAAAATGTGTACAAAATAAACGCGTGATAGTTTTTTTTCATTTTGACCCCAGTCTTGGGTTCAGCGGCGAAAAATTCATAAAAATTGTCTCTTTTATTCCGCTGGGCCCAATACTAAGTGGTGGGGGAGAGACTGTACAGAAAACAACATCGTTTTGACATTCTCTGTACAGTCTCTCCCACACCACAAAGTATTGGGCCCAGCGGACTAAAGGAGACAATTCTTATGTAAATTTTTGCCGCTGAATCCAAATCTAGGGTCAAAATTATAAAAAAAACACGTGTTTCTTTTCTACATATTTTGCAATGCGGAAAAAACCCCAGAAAAACGAAGTTTTTTTAGGTTTGAGAGCAAACAATCACCAATCTTGGTGTTTCGATCATGGATATGGATTCAGCGACTCAAAATCCATAGAAATTGAATACTCTGATTAATAACTGAATATCAACTTTTTTTTTACGAGATTTTCGTGCCATTATTCTCTTACAGTCTCTCCCCCATCACAAAGTATTGGGCCCAGCGGACTCAAAGAGAGAATTCTTATGTATTTTTTTGCCGCTGAATCCAAATCTGGGGTCAGAATTATAAAAAGAACACGTGTTTCTTTTCTACATATTTTGCAATGCGGAAAAAGCAAAAAAAACGAAGTTTTTTTAGGTTTGAGAGCAAGCAATTACCAATCTCGGAATTTCGATCACGAATATGAATTCAGCGATTCAAAATCCATAGAAATTGAATCCTCTAATTTTGCGCCATTATTTTCTGTATAATCCATCCCCTACTACAAAGTATTGGGCCCGGCGGACTATAAGAGACAATTGGATCACGGATATGGATTCAGCGACTCAAAATCCATAGAAATTGAATGCTCTGATTATTAACTGATAGATCAATTTTTTTTACGAGATTTTTGCGTCATTATTCTCTGTACAGTCTCTCCCCCACCACAAAGTATTGGGCCCAGCGGACTCAAAGAGGCAATTCTTATGTATTTTTTTGCCGCTGAATCCGAATCTGTGATCAAAATAAAAAAAGAAGAACGCTATTTTTTCTGCGTATTCTACAATGCGAAAAGCCAAAAAAAAACGAAGTTTTGCGAAGTTTGAGAGCAAACAATAACTAATCTCGGAATTTCGATTTCGGACATGGATTCAGCGATCCAAAGCCTATAGAAATTTGTCTACTCCGATTGGCAGGAATATTAAACCTTTCATTTGCGAGATTTCACGCTATTATTCTCTGTACAGTTTTTCCCCCACCACAAAGTATTGGTCCCAGTGGACTAAAAGAGACAATTCTTATGTATTTTTCACCGCTGAGTCCAAATCTGCGTTGAAAATGATGAAAAAAGCACGCGTTTCGTTTCTGCATATTAAGAAATGCGAAAAACAGCAAAAAACAACGTTTTTTGAGGTTAAAAAGGAAACGGTCACTATTCTCGGAGTTCCAACCACGGATATGGATTCAGCGACCCAAAAGTCATTAGATGTGGCTATTCTACCTCGCCGGACAGCCCAGTTTTTTTGGGGTCGTGTTATTATCTAAGGCATTGAAATCATAAGTTTAGAATTTTGCGAGCATTTTCTTACTTTCATGTGTGCATTCACGTTGGCACCTCTTTCAATCAGACCTTCGACGACATCTAGATGACCGTATTGGCATGCGACAAACAATGGCGTTCCTCCATCCTAAATGAACGAAAATTGTTAGAAATTAGAAATTTAAAATGTTGAATTTGGATATTTAGGGATTTAGTACGGACGCGAACCCTCGGTGTCGGTAATTGGTAACAGGAATCTGTATTTATACTTACGATGCTGCTAGAATCGACGATTGCACCATGTTCTAAAAGAAGGGCTGCTATGTCCATAAAACCTCCTTGGGCCGCAAAAAATAGAGCTGTCGTTCCAGTCTGTAAAAAAAAGAAGTTATTTCAACTTCTCTACTTCGAGGTGCTATTCACTAGGAATGGATAAAAATACCGATAGAGAATTTTATTTTTGAAATAAATCGTATACGTTCTGAACTCCTCTTTCTATTCGGGACATTTTTTGTAAATATTTAAAATTGAGAAGATTTGGGTATATTTTATTATATATTCTTAGCAAAAAAGGAAGTTGGTGAATTGCTCTCGTATTTTTGTTATTTAAATGAAAAATAGAGATAAAATATGTTTTTACTTAACCTATACAAATTAAATATTTTGAATGTTAATAATGCACACAAAGCTTGAATCATTATCCACTCAGGGAATAAGTTCAATTTTCAACCTAATAGTTTATCTTTCAACAAAAAAAAAAAATAATAATAAATATTTCAATTCGAAATGGCGATTTTCACACGACAAAGTTGGAATTTTCGTCGAGAAAAGATTACTTGAACGAAATAGTTAAGAATTTTTCAAAAAAGTTAAACTATTAACAAAGCAGGTGATTTTTGAAACAAGTAGCTGAATTTTTAACCAAATGGTTGTATTTTTCAACAGGTTAATTCAAAATTGATTAAAATAGTAAATATTCAATTTTAAAAGCAACTAAAAGGATAAATTTGCTATTAAAAGACGAACTTTCAACAAAATACACCAATTTTCGAATAAATCTTTGTGATTAAGAATTTAAATTTTCAGCCATGGAAGATGAATTTTCAGCCCAAGAAGTGAATCTTGGAATCAGATAAATTTCCAACAAACTGGTCGAACTTTTAACCATGCAGTTGAATTTCAAACCAAATGGTTCAATTTTCAAAAAAAAAAAATGGATTTTCTTCCAAGAAGATTAATGTTCTAAAAGCAGGCATATTTCAACAAAAAATTGTTAAATTTTTATTCCAAAGAAATTAATTTTTCGCAAAATAAATAAATTTTTAATCAGAGAGATGAATCTCCGAAAAACTAATTTCTAAAGAAGTAGTTTCATTCTCAACCAAGAAAGATAAAATTCAAGAAAAAAAGTTTACTTTAATACAAACAGAGAAATTATTTCTGTACCAACAAAAAAGATGTGCTGCTAAAAGAATGAATTTTTACCAAAAAGATAGGACAATTTTAAAGCAAATATTCCAGTTTCTGAATGGAAAATAATAATAAAAATAATAATACATCCTTTTTTATTATCTTATGCTGTTTATTGTCTTTTGATTCCTTATTCCTTCCCCATCTTTTTATTAATTGACTTTCCTCATCTTTTTCTTCTAATTCTTGAAATTTCACTTCGATTTCCTCTCCTATATGTCTTTCTTCTTCCCATTTCGTTAGCTCAATCGCCCTTCCTCTCCTTTCTTCCACCTCCTTCAGACATTCTTTCGCTAACTCCCCTCGCTCTCTTTACCCTATAATCATTAACCTCCTCTCTTTTGCCTTTCTTCAATATCGGTACCACTACCCCTTCTTTCCATATCTCTGGCCAACCCTCTCCTCTCCATACCCTATTGCACATTATCCATGCCCATTTCTTTTGTTCATTCCCCCCATATTTCCATACTTCATTTGAAATTTCATCCTGGTTTGGAGCTTTTTCCTCTTTCATTATTCCTAAACATTGATTATTTCTTCTCTTCTTATTTTCTCTTCCTTGTCTCTTTTCCTTCTCTTTCTTCCACCCTTCCTAACTTTATTCTCCACCCCTCCCAGCAGATCCATGAAATACTTTTTCCATTCCACCATCTCCATATCACGGTTTACCCTTTTCCTTATTTCCCTCTCTTTATTTGAAACTTTCCAAACCTCTGCTTCTTTTCTAGCCTTCTCCACCATCTCCGTTCTCGCCCCCACTTACTTCTTTTTTGCTTGTTTCCTCTAGCACTCTTTTTATTTCTCCTATTATTATTTCCATCTCTCCATTTATATTTTTTTCTCCCGTTTTTTTATTCAGTATCTTGTCTTTAGATTTTCTTCTTCGTTCTTTCCCCATTCTCTTTCTACGCTATCTCCTGTTCTTGCATTAAAATTTCCTATTACAAGCTTAATCTGCTCTTCGTTTCCTCCCATCAGTTCTTTTATCTCCTTAGGTTTCTCTTGCACATCTCCGTTCACATACACTCCCACTACTTTTCATCTCCCTCCTCCCATCTTTATCTCTTCTACCAATAATCTTTCAATATCTGCCTTCATCACTCTCTAATCCTTCTCTGCTTGATATTCCTTCCTTATTCCCATCACCATTCCTCCCATTGCTCTGCCTTTTCTATTCCTCCTCTTTGCATTTCGAATCTGCTATCTTTAACCTCTTGGTAACCTTCCCCTTATACTTTCCCATCCTTTTTTTTTCTAGCCACGTTTCCATCTTCACTACATCTCCCACTTTTCCACATTTCTCATGAATTCTTTTTATTTTCTCTCCAATCCTGCTACATTCCAGTAACATATTTTCCTTTCCTTTTTAGTTTTGCTTCCAATTATTTCTTATTCCCTCCTCTTCCACTATTTTCCTTGACTTATAGTGCATATTCCCCTTCTTCCATCATCCCTTCCTATCCTCATTACATCTTCTACCAGTACCTTCGCATTTATTCTATCTATCGCTTCTTGTACACCTTCCTTCAAATCCTTTCATTTTAATCCTATAACTTTTATAGCTATATTTTTTCTTCTTTCCCTTCTCTCATTCCTTGTCCATTCTTCTTTACATTTTTCTCAAACTTATTCTCATCACCATTCCTCCCATCGCTCTGCCTTTCCTATTTCTTCCTTCTCTTTGCATTTTGAATCTGACATCTGTAACCTTTTGGTAACCTTCCCCTTACTCTTTCCTATCCTTTCTCATCCAGTCACATATCCATCTTCACTACTACCTCCCACTTTTCCAAATTCCTCATAAATTCTCTTTCTTTCCCTCCAATCCTGCTACATCCCAGAAACATATTTTCTATTCGCCTTTTCCTTTCTTTCCTTTTTCTTTTTACTTTCTACTATTTCTTATTCCCCCTCTTCCGTTCCTACCTCTTCCAGTCTCCTGACACCGTACTTTTTACTAACTTTTCTGTCTCTTCATCACAATCTCACCATATATCTTGCATTTTTATTTTCCCATACTTGACCCACGTTTCCTTTCCGTTCTTTTTCTCTTCTTCGGCTATTTTCCTTAACTTATACTACATATTGTTTTGTCCCCGTGTCCAATCGTCTTAAATTCTTTGTTCACTTCCATATAACTGCCTTTCCCTTAACATCACACCCCCGTTATCTTCCCTATTCTTCAATTTTACCTGCTCCATTTTGACCTACATTTCGTTGCTCGCTACTTCTTCTACCAGTACCTTCGCATTCATCCTATCTAGCACTTTTTGTAGACCTTCCTTCAAATCTTTCCCTTCTAATCTTATAATATTGATAATTATATTTTTTCTTCTTTCTCTTCTCTCATTCCTTTCCATTCTTCTTTTCATTTTTCTCACACCTTATTCCGATCACCATTCCTCCTCTTTGCATTTTGAATCTGACATCTGTAACCTTTTGGTAACCTTCCCCTTACTCTTTCCCATCCTTTCTCATCCAGTCACATTCCCACCTTCACTGCTACCTCCCACTTTTCCAAATTTCTCATAAACTCTCTTTCTTTTCTCTACAATCATGCTACATTCCAGACAAATATTTCCCATTCACCTTCTCCTTTCTTTCTCTTTTCTGTTTGCTTTCTACAATTTCTTATTCCCCCTCTTCCGTTCCTTCCTCTTCCAGTCTCCCGACACCGTACTTTTTACTAACTTTTCTGTCTCTTCATCCCAATCTTACCATGTATCTTGCATTTTTATTTTCCCATACTTGACCCACGTTTCCTTTCCGTTCTTTTTCTCTTCTTCGGCTATTTTTCTTAACTTATACTACATATTGTCTTGTCCCCGTGTCCAATCGTCTTAAATTCTTTGTTCAATTCCATATAACTGCCTTTCCCTTAACATCACACCCCCGTTATCTTCCCTATTCTTCAATTTTACCAGCTCCTTTTTCTCCCTTTTCTCCCTTTCTCCGTCATCCCTTCTTATGCTCCTTGCTTCTTCTACCAGTACCTTTACATTTATCCTATTTAGCACTTCTTGTACACCTTCCTTCAAATTCTTTGTTTTTAATCTTTTTCCTTTTATAACTATGTTTTTCGTTCTTTCCTCTCAACCATCTCTTTCCATTCTTCCTTCCGTTTTTCTCATACCTTATTCCCATCATAATCCCTCCTGGATCATCGAATGATCCGTTTTTCTAACTTTTCCTTCATTATTCTTGATAATATTATTTTGTGATGTTTCATTCAACGAAATGTTAATCGGTATATCTATTGTATTCATTAAAATATTTTCCATCCCCCCTTCCCTGTTCTTTTCCTTTTTGCTTTCTACTATTCCTTAATCCCCCCTCTTCCTTTCCTTCCTCTTTTAGTCTCCTGACACCCCACTTTCTACTGACTTTTCTGTCTTCATCCCAATCTCACCCTCTGTCTTGTATTTTTATTTTCCCATACTTCACCCACGTTTCCTTTCCGTTCCTTTTCTCCTCTTCCGCTATATTACTTAACTTATACTGTACATTCCTTTCTTCCCGTGTCCAATCATCTTCAATTCTCTGTTCTCTTGCATATAACTGCCTTTTCTTCAAAATTACCTCATTTTTCTCTTCCCTATTTTCAATTTTACCAGCTTCATTTTGTCCTACATTTTGTTGCTCCCTACTTCTTCTACCAGTACCTTCGCATTTATCCTATCTAGCACTTCTTGTACACCTTCCTTCAAACCTTTCCTTTTAATCTTATACCTTTTGTAACTATATTTTCCCTTCCCCTTCCCTCTCTATCTGCCTCTCATTTCTGTCCACCCTTCTTCCCATTTTTCTCAATCTTCCCCTATTTACATACTCATCCCCTTTCTTTCAAACTTTTGGGTAGTGCCTTGCATTTCTCCAACCTACTTTCTCACACCTCTATTTTCTCTTTAGGCTCCCCCTGTTTTTCTATTTTTTGTTCTAGGTCCATCATCCTTTTCTCTAAATTTTTTCCTAATTTCCTC
>WSXT02157871.1:0-24103 GCA_011762715.2 Neuroterus valhalla | reverse complement strand
CGATAAGTCTTTCAAAAGTTATGGAGTATACAGACGACGACAACGACAACGACGACGACAACGACAACGACGACGACAACGACAACGACGACGACGACAACAACGACAACGACGACGACAACAGATAGACAGGCACCAACGTAATAACTACTTTTTCGAAATCAGAAGGTCTAAAAACGTGAAGATTTCATAAATTCCGCAAAAGTCGATTTTCTTCACATAAAACCAATACCTTTTCATTATGATGAGAATGTGAAAATCTGCCCGCTGCGCGGGCACATTCTCATCGCTCGCATGGCGCGCGGCTCGCTCCGCTCGCAAGTTTGAGTGCGCGTTTGTCGGATCTCGCGCTTCGCGATCGATGATAAACTCACCTCGCGCTAAGCGCTCGGTCTTTGTACTTCCCGAAATTTGTATACAAAGCTTTTGGAACTCGATAGCAGAGTGTCGACTTCTTTCATTTGATGATTGTGAATTCTCTTTTGTTCAATCTTCTTCGGCTTTAACGAATACATTCTCACCTCGTGTCTCGTGCTGAGCACTCGATCGAAATTTGTCCGAAGCGGTAGAGACGTTTTTCTGCTTCTTTTTTCTATATGTTGTGTAATTAATATAGAAATTAAATTCTTTTATGTTCAATTTCATTTTTCACATAAATAAATCGCTCGCAAGTTTAGGTGCATCTGAGGCGCATTATTACAGCTATTAAATTTTATTTTTTATTTAATTTGGTGCAAATTTATTGATTAACGACTTAACCCTGCATGAGTAACTTTACTCCGTCTTACGGTAATTCTGAGTACCATCTGCAATTCGACGGTACTCTTCTGTGCCAAACTCTGCGGTACTACATATGTTTCAATACAAACATTCCTGGGGCTCACGTAGCCGGTGATTTATATTGTGTCTGGGGATTGCTTATTTAGATAAGCAGTCAAGTTAAATTTTGCACCAGAAATAACGCAAAATTATAAATAATATTTTAGGAAATAACAGCTATCAAGAAGTGAAGATTTGCAGGAACAATAAAAATTATTCGAGTTTAAAACGTTTATTAATGTATTATTCGGAAAAATTCCTGAAGGATTCGAATATTTAATATTAGGTACAAAATAAACATTTAAAAATTTCAGTATTTTCAAATCTAAAGCGCTTCAAAACTCAGTTAATTCCTTTTTGAAGGGCTAAGAAAGTAGAATTCAATGTATTTAATTATGAACATGGAATACCGTCCGATTAAGAAATGGTTACCAAAAAAATTGAACAATTTTAAATTTAATAAAACCGAAGAAGCATTTAATAATGTGTATCATAAGATATATATTACGTTCAAGATATAATTATTGAAAATTAACAGGCACAACGAATTTCAAAATTCAAGTTTTTGAAGTATAATCAATAAAACGAGTAGTATCATATTTTATATATTCGCAGCAGTATTAGAATTTGGAAAATATTCGTTGGGATAGCAGTAAACTATTAAATATCAAAATAATAAAGTACAATTTCTTGTGATTTACTCTAAATAAATTGAAGCTGTTAGATCAGGTGACTTTTTGGTTGATGCATTTTATGATTTAGAATAAATTTTAGTATCTATGTCAAAGATCCCACCAACTCTTCAATTTCTAATATTATCAAAACACCACAGGAAATCATAATTCTGAATCTGAACCTCCAAGTTGAATCTGCATCAGGAAAGCAACTCGTCCTAATTCGAATTTGCTTATATATACAATGTTCTATTTTGCTCCCTGGCAAAATTAATTCGAACTCCGCAAGAATGAGATGAGGGAAATGTCATTCAAATTGAATCACTTCATGTGCAATGAGCAAAGTGTTCTGGAGAGTTGAATTGAGAGGGGAAAACTTGAATTTTATTTGCTTAACCAAGTCGAGGGACCAATCGCGAAAAGAGTCGTGAGAAGGCAGAAGGGAATTTGAAAAGAACCTTCCCTCCCATCTGGGTCAATGAAGGCTGAACCGGAAATCGATATTTTCTCCACTACTACTGAGTATTAATGTACCAAATAACCTGGAAACTCGGAAATATCAAACTGCCAGCTGTCCAAAGATTTTCAGGGGGTACAACTGTCAGCTAACGCGTTTTCCAAAAAGCAGCGGTCATTCATGACCTTTAAAAATTTCTCCACAATTTCTCTCCTTCAGTTGGTGCAAGCACATAATTAAATATCGCAATTGTAGCTTTTTTTGTTAAATTTTTACTTTAAGCAGTAAGACAATAATCGCCTTTCTCCATTCATTCATTCAAAACTTCGCTGATCACAGCACACATATTCAAAAATTCACAGAAGCACAAAAACAAATATCCACCACTAAACTTGAGCATTTCAGAGATAATAACATCCACGCCGGTAGTCCTACCACACTGAAAAAAAATGTTGGACCAAGTAAATGAATTTACTCGAATCCTATTTCTTGGGATTGAGCAAATATTCTTTAACAAGAGTAATTTTTATCTGAATCAGGTAAATATATTTTGCTGATCTAAAGAAACACATTCTTCGGACACATTCTCTTGATTTCAATTAATTTTTTCTCCGATCAAGAAAATGATTCCTTTGATTGAAAAGGTCTAGATTCCTTGAAATCTAATTTGTCCTTCGAAGAAATATTTTCTTAATCCAATAAGTTCGATTTTTTGTATTGACCAGAATGCATTGGAATCAAATAACTTTCCAGGCTTGAATGAACTATTTAGGTTTACTTACATGAAAGAAATAATGATTTGATTCGGAAGAATATTAATTAAGTTAGGAATATATTTTTCTGATCCAAGAGTTCATACATTTATACTAATGAAGCATTCTTTGAATGAACATAATATTGTCTTCACATCAAAATTTTTTCCTTCAGTTGAAGGAAATAATTCTTTCAATTAGTAGAATTGAATTATTTATATCAAATAATAATTACTTCAACCAAATTGTTATTGAGTTGAATTAAATTCTTGTCAATTTGATTTTGAGGAATATTTCGTTGACATTCATCAATATTTCAGATTGTGTCATTTCTTTTAATTAAATATGCATAATGATTATTAATAAGTAACAAGTTAAATGATAATTCAGGCTGGAATAATTCAGTTATTCATTTAAGAAAATATGTACTTCAATTGGAGTACAATATACTTTATCAAACACTCGCATTTTTTAGGCCAAGGAAATATTTATTTGAATAAGTAGTTTATTTTTTTACACCAAATTTTCGAAAATTTGACAGAGAGAAATAGTGTTTTGAGCAAATAAAACATTTGCTTGAATTCGGCATTTTTATTTTTATCTCGAACGAACACTTCTTTCATTCAAAGAAATATTATACGACCGCAAATAGCTCGTCCTTTTGAATCAAACAATTTTAGCTTGATCCTATTAAAATTTCTTCGTCTGAAATAAATTTTTTGTTCAAAGTGCATATATTCATTTGCCCTAAATAAATATTTGTTTGCTAGCATTCAGGACTTCCATTTACTTGAGCCAAGTACACTTTACTTGGTACATGTATTCTTTTTTCTCAGTGCATTCTTCAGTTTTTTAATTACGGAAATAATTACGTCCATACCGATTCTGACAACCCCCCAACCCTCCCAACGTCAGAATTGTTTAACGTATCCTTGACTTTGTCACTGTTGTTATGCTCCGTGGCTTCACCTTCATTCAGCTTTTCAAACAAATCTGTCATACAGTCTTTAACTTTGTCCGAATCTTATTTCAAATATTTTTATTGTGAAACAAAAACAAAAAAAAAAGATTCCTACAGGACTCATGAACTGTAATGATAATTCCTAAGCAAATTTGTATGCGTAAATCAAATTAAAATTTAAAATTCTTTGAAACTTCTGACCTAGTTTACTGCAGCGGTTTTAGATTGTGCTGTCAAATATCGTGATATCCTTCTCAAAAGTGTCAGACGATATTTTGCATTAGGTATTTTTATAACTCTAATGAAAATTTAACGAAGTTAACCTGATTCAGGACAATTTGAAATTCAACAAGATGCAGTTACTAATAACAGTCAGTCGAACGTCAGTTTGAATTCTAAATTTGTCAGCTATAATAAAACAGAATATTCCTCTAAAATGTGAAGAAGCGGAACTTCAGGATAACGCTCTTGTATTGGAAAACCATCAAATTAAGCCTAAATTAAATTTCAATTAAAGATCATTAAAAATTTCGTTTTGCCAAAAACAACATTCACTTAATTTCGGTCGGAATCATTCAAATGTTCAAACGCATACCTTCAAAGCTGTTAATTTTTATATTCAAGTTTTGAATTGAACAATTTCAAACTTATAGCGTCTTATATTAAATCATTCTTATTGTCCATTCTTAGAACAGTACAACATAAGGTTGAAAGCAATTAAAATTGCGCAATTTAAAATTTAGGGCAACTTAGAGTACGGAAAAAAAAGTTTACATCTTCAAGAAGGCTTAAAGATGTAATTCTACTTTTCATAGAGAAACAAAAGGCAATTTAGATATGAGATTAGAGCCTGGTTCCAAAAACCTTAAGCACTTCAGATTTCTCAACTTTCAATTTGAAATTTTATAATTTTGAATGGATTAAACTTCAAATTGTCTAATATTCAAATTTTCAGGAGGTAGTTGGAACTCTTATTTCGTATTTGTGAGCTTTTTTGTATTCTGCTTTAGATGGATGGAAAAATGTATAAGACAGAAGATTGTATTTGAAGCCTAATAAAAAATTTTAAACAACAAGACTAAGATCAAGATTTGTTCGAATCTCCGGGTTGCTTATGAATACCATAAAGATTTTCGTCAACTGAGTCACACATTTTTACCTCAGTTTATCAAAATACATCTGTTTTTGTTCAAATATTGTTCGCAGGATGTGTAGAAAATAACAATTTTTAGGGATGTGTGATTGTTCGGATCATTACTTTTTTTATTTGAAAAATGGGATAATCTGAATAGAAATCGTCCTAAATAAACCTATAATTTTTTCAAATATCCAATTTACAAGTGGGAAATTGAATTTCAATGAGACAGGATTCTGAAAATTGCAGTTCTTCCCGTTGTGAGCAGCTCAGGAAAGCATTTGGCTCATTATTCACCACCACGCCTTCCCCCATTCCCCACCCTAGTCGCCATGCGACTAAGCGAGCACGGCACGTACAACATCCACGGCACGTAGACTGGTGGTTTCAAATTCTTTCAGCAAACTACTGACATCTATCGCGATGAACATGATTCAAAGAGAAGATTCCTTTTTCACCACGGGTTCGAGTCTAAGCTACTTTTTGCCCCATCCTTACCGACAAAATGTTCTCGAATCTGCTCAATCGGTATACTTATTTTGTGATAAATCGTAAGCGGAAAAAATTGAGGAAAGGAACGATGAACCCTGCGAATGCATCTTGAAAGGTCCGACGCCCCCTTCTCAAGGTGAGCGACTCGAAGAGATTACAGCATTTTTCCACAGCACAATATTCGTGATTGTTTTGTTCTTTCTTTAATTCAGCAACTTTTATCAAGCAAATCAGGACAAGCCCAGCTTTTCAGAAAGAGAATCACCTCGAAAAGATGGTAGAAGCAAAGATAAATATCTTTGGTAGAAGAGTGACCTTTTTGAATATTCAGTCTTTCAAACAAATTTATCCAGAAGTAATTTTTGATCATTTTCTTTAATACATGTGCAATCTAAAGAAAAATAAGCAAATCTTAACGTATCTTCAAGATATTGAATCATCAAATCAACATCCCATGAAGAGGAAAGGCTAACGAAAATCTGCCTATCGTCAATGAAAATCGAAATGATAAGCTCCCCCTCCTTTCAGTTTATTTCAATGCCAGGTCAGCAACATTGCAGATTCTTAAAGACTCACCATTGGAAGGCATTGAAGTGGAAGTAGACGAGACCCTGTCCGTAAAGAAACGACACATCTTTCCAGTAATCGGCCTTCTGGTTGAAGAATTTTTGATATGCAGACATAGCTATAAAAGGAAGAAAAATTCATTAATGTTTGCTTTGAGAGGAAGTCTAATTCCAAAAGATTCACAGATTAAGGGGTTACCTTTGCTATAATCTTCCAGGAGTAAATGAAAATGGCCCAGTTTGCAGTAAGTTTTAGGATCGATGCTAATTCCTCGATCGTCATCATCGTCATCCTCATCATCGTTATCTTTCGGCTCGTCAAAACTCATTTTTGTACTGTCAGCTTTTCTTCGCTGTTTTTCTGACTGAGCTTGCACTATCATCCTCTCCAGGTATTTAATTGCACGAACTACCAGAGCCTTTTTCTTTGCTTGCTCTGGTGAGTTCAACTTCAGGAATCCGAACTGGCGACTGAAAAATAATTGAAAACGTCAAACTTCTCGCTGTAATTGTAAATTAAATACTTTTGGAGTTTGCCACTAAATACCTAGACAAACTACTGAAAAATTTGTGGAATAAAAGTAAATGCCTTGTTCCGGTTTTTAAGATCAACGGGGCATTAAAGGGGTTCTTGCCGTTAATCCAATTGGTTCAAGAAAAAACAAAAAAAAAAACTTAATTTCAGTTTCTTGAATCTGCGGAGTATTTGGACTTTTCAATAATAAATTCTAAGAAATTTCAAAAGGAATATGTACACCGTTGAACAACTCACTTTTGAATATCTCCCATTCGAGTTTAAAAATTAAAATTAAAAAGAAAGGACAGAAGGCCACCTACAGATCCTTTAAGGACTATTTTTTCTTACGTCTTTTATAATTTCGGATTGAATGATTTGGATATTTGAACCGAGTGTTGTTTCTCTATTGTTCATAAACATGGGTTGTTTTTTTCGTTGAAAAGCGAAAATCAAGTCAAAGTCATAATTTCTATTTTTCCTTTCATCATGTAAAAAGAAACACTTTTTAGAGTCATCTTTCTCATTTTCACTAAAAGTGTTCCAAATCCCGACACATGCGCATTGTTGCTTTGTTTGATGAAAAAGCCTACGTAGGATTTATGTTGCTTCAACTATTATTTAGATGAATCGACAAAATACCTTCAGTGTCGAAATATTATTCAAGTTCTCAATCGAACGACAGTGCTAACCATACATGTATATTGTACATATGGAAAATGAAATAAAATTGATTCGATACCAGAAACTTGTTCTGATCATAGTACCAGGCCCGAATTTAACTTGAATATTTTCAAATCTTCAAATTTAGAAAATTTACCTTTCAATTGAGCAAACAGGCCACGATTACGGACATTTAAATATCTGGGCTTCAATTTGAAATTGAAAATCAAAGAGAATAAAACCTAATAAATATGAATCTAAGAACCACTGAAGGGTGTAGCATGGAAGTTTCTAATCCTTTTTCCACAAAAATACAATAAATAAGACTGAAATCACATCAAGGTTTTTATTTACATGCGGGAAGCTTCCACCCAAAACACTGAAAAAAAACTAACGGAAAAGCAGTCAAAAACAGCTCATTTTCTGTAACTTTTTTCCAGGGTCGGAGCCCATTCGAACAAGATTGAAATTCCACATAAAAACCCGTATTTTGGTTCTTGTTAAGAGCAAGCTGAATGTGGAACGAGTGAATATGTGAGAAAGGATGTCAGTAGGTTGCACGCGAGATTGAAAGGATGGCTCAAATTGCCCGCCTATTCTTGTCAGAAAATCGGCAGATTGGATTTTGAAATTTGACGGTTATACGGATCTATGAAAATCAAAAAAATGTCTCCAGACTTGGGGAGAATAGTTTGTTTGATCAGATTGATTATTACCTATCCAGCTCAGAAAGTATCTGAAGTTCCTGAGGAGTCAAGTTGATATCGTCTGTCTCCTGGGCCATTTTCACGATCGACGAGGAAAAATGGTCAGAAACCGGGGAAATACATGTTTACGGAGAGATTTGGATCACTCTTTGCGAAAAAGGTAAATCCACAACACGCACTCACTCCACTTCGTCACTTCATTCGGAAAATACACTTTTTTTCAAAACTATGGGTCAGGTTACGTCGTGACGGCAAACACGGAAAACACGCGACGGAAGACGATTCACGAGAACACCGTCACTCTAACCTCTTCGTTTCATTCCCGCCGGGAATTGGCGGGAAATTTGATTTGATGTTGGTAAAATTCAAAGATTTCTATTTTTCAAAAAACAATACAGTGCCGTGAAAAATAAATATCTTCGGTGCCGTTCTATGCAATTTTTCATGACAATTTTTATGCACCAGTGTGACCAACTGACCACTGCCAGCCACTGCGTACACTGCAGTGTCAAATGTACCGATAATATCTTTGGTACCGCCATATTAGAACATAAAATGGCTTTTTAAAAGGCATTAATTTTAGGATTTAAAAAAGGAAACAATTTATTAACAGGCATTAAAATTCCTAATATTGAGAATTTGTACTTGGAAGAATAGAAAATCAAAAAACTAGTTTTTATGAACTGTTAACTGATCCCCAAAAGCCTGCAATTTATAAATGGAAAGAAAGGAGACGTTAGGAAGACAATATTTCAAATGTCCTACATCGTCATAAAAGTAATTTCCTAAATTTAATATGTACCTAGTGATAGCAAAGATATTATGTGATAGATAGTTTCTGCTCAACTTATTTCTGTGAAGAATTGAAATAATTCTATTTGCCGTGAAATTATAACGTGACAACTGACAAAAGTCACATTAGTCGATGAACTACCCGCCCGTTTCAAACTGCGTTCTGTGCTATGGTTCTGTCACCTTGAAATTTATAAAATTTTGGGGTGCGAATGTGAATGTGATCTGTCAGTCGAGAAGTCCGAAAACAATCGTTTAGTTTCGGGTGTGGATCGATTTTCTGAGTAGCAAGACACCTAGGTGAGCTTTTCTGTTCTGCACTAAATAAGAGGATGTAATTAACATTGACTATTTGTGTGCAATGCCTCGCAGACTAAACAAAAAGGCTTTCTCTACTGGAGCAACAAAACTCTTTAAGCGGTAGTTTTTTTCTTGATTTCAAAGTTAGTGACCGTGGTTATTTCGGTTCTTAACACTGCATAGTTCATATATAAATTTGTAGAATAAAGCTCGCTAGTATCGCCACATAATTAGGTGGATTTATGTGAATATTTTGATGATTAAGCATCACGAGTTGTCGTACCTGACAAGTACATCATCGATATTTTTGTTCTGAACGATTGCAGATTATATATGGCTTTGTTGTCTTTACAAAAAAAAGAGACAATTTTCTATTGTTCTGTTTCCTTTGTTTCTATCTGCTACACGACTCCTCTTTTCTGTTTATCACAACAAAGTGTTTAAATAAGTATAAATCAATAAAAAATACGCGGAAAAAATGTGTGATGTAATCTTAAATTGTGGATCCAAACTTGGAATTATGCCTTGCTAGTCATGTCTTATTTTTATGAACAGCACTCATTCGTAGTTTCATAACCTCACATGCTTTCACATAATCGTCGATTAATCCTACATTTTTCATATTCAATTTTATTTATTTATTGCATGGTTTAATTGAATAATATATAGAATTATTTGCCATTGAGTGCTTTAAAGTAAAATTATTGAAAGTATCGCGAAACCATAATAAAATTGCCCTATTTAAGAATACATTGTCCTTTCCATTGGTCTTACGGTTATGTCTTTCCAACAATAAATAATCTGACTAGTATATTTGTACATTGTATCGAAAATTCTTGCCGGGGAACATGAGATTGGATGTACATTTTTTTCTGATGTTTCAGCATTACGATGAGCAATCCTATTGCAAAAAAAAATAAAGAAGAAGCTAACCGGGAGGTTAGCGACCTGGACATTTCGAAAGAAGCGAAAACAATGATAGAAAAAATATTAGGAGACGTTAGTAAAACTTCCGCTACGAAACAAATCGTTATCGGTACTACATCAGGATGGTTCGTATTTTTTTTATTATATCTGGAAACAACTTTCTGTCAATTTTGATGTTCTATAAAATATTCTCCTATTTTTAGGATGACCGGTTTCTTGACGATGAAAGTTGGAAAGATGGCAGCTTTTGCAGTAGGCGGGGGCATTATCATACTTCAAATTGCCGCACACCAAGGTTACATAAAAATCAACTGGGATAAGATTCAGAAGAAAGCCGACAAGATCGCAGACAAAGTCGAAGAGAGAGTCACTGGCGAGGGACCCAAATTGCTGGACAAGGTATGAAAATAAACAATTCATTCTAAAAAAATATTTTTCCGAAAAAGTAGAAAATGAATTCCTCTAGGCCATGAACCATTCACCCGAGAAAGAATGACTATTTAAAATCTAACTCAATATTACATTAGAAATTTTATATATAATTTGAAAAATCAAGCGCTGTTATCTAAAATAGGCGAATGCGATGTTTTGCAGTTATTTTTTAATTTACTAGGAGACATTTTTAGTTAGTTTTTGGACATGAAAGGTGAAAACTTTGCTAGAATTTTTAGTTGAAATTAGCCTTTCTGTTATTTGCAGGTAGGGAATTGGTGGAAGATGAACTCTTTTCTGGGGACAAGTTTCGCCGGCGGTTTCATTATCGGCCTAGCCTCGTAAATAGAGGAATAAAAGTCAAAAAGAATCGCCGATTCCATACAAGTATTGCGCTTTGGGCCAAAAAGTCGTGTTATAGACAAGAACAGTATCTGCACCAACTTTGACCCTAATTATTAGGAATGTTAGCTCTATAAATAAATCAATGTAGTTTAAAGTAGTTTTAAGATACCGAAGAGGTCATGAAAGACTGTCTTCACACTTTTTCTTCCACTGATTATTTTAAAGAAGAGTGATGTTTTGTAATTTTCTACGCCACTTTGAAATCTGCAACAAACTTTTGCCATTTAACTAACGCTCGGTGAATGTAAATAATTTTACTATAAATCTCTTGTAAACCTTCAATATAAATTAGAAACAAAGCTCAATACTTGCTGGCGTTGTTTTTTAAAGAATGTTCGCTTGCCAGAAATATTGCAGAAAATGTTCGCTGTCATCATAAGCTTTTTATTTCAATAAAAGATGTCTTACAAAATTAGCATTCGCCTATCTTATTGCACTTTTGTTTGCTCGCATTGCTTTTTTCTCCTTTCTCTCTTTACTCCTTAACTAAACACTTACGGCATTTTTCTACAAACTCTAACCCAAAAGATTAATGATTCAGAATATGAACTTCCGGAAAATTACCTTCTGTAAAAAATGAACCTTTTTTCCAGATGGAGAGGTATGTCGACAAGAAGCTGGATAAAGCTGAGCAGCTTCTGAAAAATGGCGAATCTCGCACTCGTCGTTGGTATCATTCAATAACTGGTGATTCTGCTCCTAGAGTAAAAGAAATTCACATCTTCCTAGCAGCTTTTGGAGCTGGTCTTGCTATTGGTCTCGCCTCAGCCAACTAGGTAACGCAATGCTGTACTCTGAATGCAAGTAAGAGATTTCACTCGAGACTCTTGGAAACCCTAAGTTTGGATCGTCACTGTACTGGCGATGAAATAACAAATGAACTCGCTAGAATTCACGAACGAAGAGAATGGTTCTTGGAACGTACTCAGAAAAAGTCGTGAAGAAAGAAAGTACTTTTCTACATACATCTTTGATCAAGAATCAAAGTTCTTGCTAGATTACAGAATGGAAGTTTCGGGAAAGACGATTGGCCATTGTAGAAATCTATCAATTCACCTTTTGACTTCTAAATTTGATTTAAATAAATGGTCTTATGAATATTTAAAAGGGGATGGGCAATTTGAGAAAAAATGTGTTACTGACGGTTAATTCGCACAAAGTATATAAGGATGATTATGCTACATATACTAAATATTTAAAACTAGGGGAGTGTTTCAAATTCAAAAAAGCATGTAGTTCCAGTATTCTTTCAAGATTCAAAAATACTGAGACGGAGGTAAATGGACGAAAACTATATGTTTATAGACTAGAATCCAATTCTATTATGAATTTTGAATATTATTAGAATGTCTTTATTATTCGAAAAGCCATTCGTGATAAGATCGTGATATTATCTCTAATTGCATTCAGAATACAGTAAGCCGAAAGAGAAGAGATGCGGTTCTATATATTTTCACTAGAATTTTCACCTACTCGTTTGGAATCCTGCCTCCAGGGATTCTAATGTAGATTTTAAGGCATTTAGAGACACAGTGATTTTCCATTGTACTTTTATTTATTGCTTCTATTTATTCATTTATACGCGCGGATTGTTTTTTTTTAAACAAAAAGGATGAGTCGATTTTGTTTAGCTTTGATCTCTTCTTAACTTCGTTGAGAAGGAAGCAGCTTTTTTTTTGAAAGAACGTCAAACTATGGTCAAGGACCCGATTGTCTTTTGTATATGTTTTTTGTAGCGAAATAGAATCGCCAACTCAGTTTTGACAAGAATGTATTTTCTCCAAACAAAGTCTGATTTTTTTGATTTTTTGAAATCAGTCACAATTTTTCTATCAAAGACCGAATCGATCTATTTCTATAGTTTATTATAACAGCAATTCACTGTAAATATTGTCGGTCTGACGAGTATGTTAGTTTGAAAAATGTTACAAACGACAATGGAAGTCGAATGTTTTTTCTGAAGAATGTAGACAGGATTTCTGAAGACATTCCTGGCTTTAAGGAAAGTTGAATTACTCCAAGATAGTACTTTTTACTTTCTTTTTTATACTGATTTAAAATCAGCGATTTGATTAGATTTGAATCTAGGTGATGATATGTGAAATACCCTTAATTGGTCATTAAAAACAAGAATCAGTCGGGGGAAGTGTAAAAATTATTGTTTCTATATATTTAAAAATAAAAAACGTGACATTTTTTCGAGGTTTATATTGAATTGTCTCTGTAAAGAGAGAGAATCTTGAGATGTGACCACACTTTTTCAAAAATTTAACCTCTGAAAAATGACTCTTTATTTTATAAAACATGTATAAAAACAATAATTTTCCCGCTTCCCCCGACCGATCCAGTTTTTCAATGATCAAATAAAGTTATTAAAATAAAAATTGCAAGTAAAATAATGAAGTTCAGAAAAGCCGTGATTCTGCAGTAATACCGACGATATTTATTTCGATTCTTTAAAAATCGATCTAATACTTAAATTATAAAATTTAATAGATAAATACGTTTGCAACCCTGGCTACTGCGAGGATCAATTACAACTATTTGCCTCTTGAAGGTATTTAACCATGATTGAATATAATTACTTCTCGATTGTTGAATAGTATTATAAATACATACGTGTAGCACTAAGAAACTGTAATATGAATAAAGAAGGTTCTCTTTCCATAAGTGGATTGAAACAGATACAAACGTTTGATATTTTAATCTTAATTTTATATGCATGTAGAAACACAACTGATCAAAATCTTTTCAAGCACTGCATAACGACATTTCTCAGCCTTCTTCTTATTTTTTGATCGCCGTTGCAGAATATGTGCGTTGAATTTTCTCCTATTTGAATTAACGTATCCTCGTCCTGCTGCGAACATTAATATTGAACTTATATAGGCCACGGAAATTATTATTCTTTTTTTAGTTATTTCTCAACGAATGATTCCACTCTATTCTGAGTATAGAATTGTATTTAAAATAGCAAATTTGTATACAAAACAATTCCTTACCAAGTGAATACTCGTAGAGTTCGGATTGTGTTGTAATTTGGCACCTAGAATACCTTCCTGGCTTAATTTTTGAAGTAATTCTTGAGGATCCAAGTTTCCGTATTCGTGTTTTCGTCCCTTATAAACCATCTCTTTTATTGGAGCAGGTGTGGCTGAGGGATTTTTTCGCTTACCTGTCGGCTTGTCTTCGATATTCTGCAAAAAAAAAAAAAAAAAAAAAAAAAATTGTAGAAATTCAAAAGGTAACTTCAACGCAATAAATTTTAAGTATATTATTGCTTTTACGCAATACTAAGTAAGAATGATTATCAAAAAGCAGTACCCGGATAGTGTAGACATTGTCTTTGACTTCTAGTTCTCCAGTTACTGATGAAAGACTCAATCCTGGCCTAATTTCACTAGGAATTAGATTTCCAGCTAAGTCAGGTTCTATGAAAACACGACCTTTCTTCCTCTTTAAAGGCAATTTCACGACCTCGCCTCGTTTGAAAGTGATTAAAGGCTTGTCCTTGGAACAATAAAATAAACTGGTAAGATTTCTGCAAGATTACTCCTTACAAAAATAAGTATGTCCTTCTTTTAATTACAAAATTATTTATCAATAATCAAATTAAATTTCATCAAAAAAATCAGGGCTTGGATTTACTTCGGGGATCAAAAATAGTGTCAACAATAGCCTAATAGATTTAATGCTTTCACGACGATCTATTATGATGAAATAAGGTATTTCGAGTTTCGATCGTGTACATACTACAAAAGATGCGAGAAGATGCGAGCTGCAACGTTCGCGAAACGTCGACAAATTTTTTGTAGTTTGTACACGATCGAAACCCGGAATACCTTATTTCATCATAGTAGCCTTATAGTGACATTTTTTCAACTCTTTAAAATTTGCATAATTAAAAATCAAAAGATATTACATTAAAAATATATCGACAAGACAAGTTTTCATTTGGAAATTAAGCTTGAAACAATATGCCTAAAATATAAATTTGTTCACTTTTTGAAATCCGAATTCAAAATTATTCGATTTCGGATTTTTCGACTTGGAAATGATCAACGAATAGGTGTTATGGATTAAAATTGTAACAATTTCAAAACAAATGATAATAAATAAACTTAAAATATTACAAATTAATTTTTGAACATAACGCTAGCCCCTGGAATTATTTTCCGGTACATTAGTTACATTAGCAGTTAATTACGAGAAAATAGTGGCATTAGTGACAAATTTTCCAAAATGATGGTAAAATAGTGGTTTTGCCAGAAAAAAAGTCAAAACGAGGCTTAAGAGTGGGAGAAGTAGGAAATTAAGTCAAATATAATAGCGGCGTGCGTCCGAGCCCTGAAAATTATATATACATATAAATAATTCAATAAAATTTCATCAATAATATGTATTCTTTTTAGATCTAAAAACGGGAATGATGTCAAAATCACGTAAAAAACTTGCTGTTCTGAGAAAATCTCAGAACTCATGAGAACTTAAACAAATAAAATCAATCACACATAGCAAAAGGTTCTAAACTAGTTTTCACTCCACGAGAATGCCCAGTATTCTAGGTCCCGAGGATAAATCGCCAAAATTATTTAGAGATTCAAATAAAACCTACTTACTCCTACGGGTTCTATGATGAGATCGGCCCTATGCGGAGCAGAAGGAGGTGGCTGCATGTAACATTCAGGTATCACAAGATGCTCTGGTTTCAAATCTCTAATCAACTTATTAGCTTGAGTGAAATTGAGGGATGTATCTATTGGACAATGAACAGCTTTCATTGCCAAGGGTTGGAAAGGTGCCAATGCGTCCAAATAGGGGAAGTCAGGTTCTGTATCAAATATAAAAAAATTAAATTATATGAAATTACGAATTAAATCAGATTATTCCGTGGTAGATGCAGGCGCGGATCCAGAGAAAGGCTTGGGGGGGGGGGCACCCAATAATGACCCTTCCCCTTCCACTGTCAAGGGGGAGGTTAATAATAATTTCAAGGTAATTTCTTCGCTTAGAATTTTCATTATAAATAACATAAATATGTTAATCATGAATGTTCTAAATATCATTAAAAACCATTTCAAAAGGAGCCACGCCTTGTGTACTATGGCATAATTAGTAATTAACAAGTTTAAACTATTTATAAAATTTTTTAAGTCGATCATAAACTATAAAAAGATTATTTTCAAAGAGCAAAATTTAGGCGTCTATTTCCACTCTGTGAAGCGCGTAATGATCCTTTCTACATCCACTGGGATATTTCTGTGCACGCTTAGAAGTTTAATGACGTAAATTGAAGAATAAATCAACAAGTTTTATATACCTTAAGAAAAAGTTATTATCTCGGAACCTTCTAAAACACTTTAAAAGCTATCAAAATTCATTTCGAAATATTTAAAAATCTACATTTCTTTCAATTTTCCGGAATCTTTACAAATTTTTAATTATTCTTCAATTTTTTTCAAAACTTCTGAATATCTTATGAAACGATTCGAATTTTACCTGAAATTTTAATAAATCTTGCGACATTGAAAGAAACAGCTGCAAAATCTTCTAGATTCTTATTTTTACAGTTTTGGAATCTTTTAAAATCTCTTGAAATATTCTCCTGAAATTAATTTTTTAACATTCTGAATCCTTTCAAAATGCTTGAAAAGTGTCTTAATTTTTTGTTTGGAATCTTAAGAAGTCTACATTTTGTTTAAATATTTTGACATATTTTGGAGTTTCAAATTATTTTTGAATTTGTTCAAAACTTCTAAATATCTCTTGAACTTATTCCAATGTTTCCAAATTCATAACGGTTTAATTGTTATTTATGCATAAAAATGTGTGTGTGCTTCGAAATATTCTTAAATATTCTGCTGAAATTAATTTTTCGAAATGAAAAAATCAGTTCAAATTGCACCAAGAATCTTGAGATAATTTTTGTACTATCTTACAACCTTTCAAATCCTTGAAAGCTTCAGAACTTTATGGAAAAAATTCGTAGTATTTCCTCAACTTACTCGCATTTTTTCTAAATAAATACATTTTTATCTGTTATTTTCACATGAAAATTCAACATTTATACTTACAAATAAAAATTTTGTTACACATAACAATTAAAATTAACATTATGACGTTCTAAGTTAACAGATTTAGAATCACCCAATATTATCATTGAATAATTGCTTAATCTCGAATACATGAACTACAGTTGAATTTTAGAAATCATTAATTAATTTATACTTCAATTTCAAAGCTTTTCATCTTTTATTTTGTAAATCTCCAAAACTGCACTTTAAAATTCTTCTAATTGGAAATGTAGTCTGAGAAATGTAGATCTTTGGAAATGTAAAAATGGTAATTTTCAATGGTACAAGATTTTAGAATTACACATTGTAAACTGAATGATTTCATGACTGGAAAAGTTGACAATTAAACTCGGCATTCGAAAAAAAGTTGGGCGTGAAACTCATTTTTAATTGTATTTTATGATATAAAATCTGTGATATATCAAGTGATTGGATAGATTTTTCTTTTAAAAACTGGTGAAATACCCGGCCAAAGAACAAATTCACTATTATTTCTCGGACTCAAAAAATTCACGGTCATTTCACAGTTTCTCGGTCCAGCGGCCATCCTAGATTATGATGTTTCAGAACCTAATTTCTTTCCTCTCGAATGATAATACATGTTTCGTGCTTGCTTGCTTCACAATTTTTCTTCAAAGAAACAATTACAATAATATATAATATTTCTGACACTTTTAGATGTTTCAAACGCGCAATCTTCTGATTTTTAAGACTATTTTTTTTTTATGAAACTACTAGTTGATTATCGCACTTCTTCATTTCTTGGTGTTGGCCTGAACTTCCTCGAAATAGCCAGAATGAAGAAATAAAATGTTTACCATTGCTCATATGGTCTGTGATACTTTAATTTCAGAATATTTTAGGTTTTAAGAACTTTTTTATATTAACCAAAACAATCGTGAAACGTAACCTCGCAATCAGTTGAGCTAGATTCCTGTTCAACTTGAATGGTTATTCACAATAAAATGATTCCTCCTCTACGAGGGGCTATTCACTGAAGAAGCCTCATAACGAACGTCGACTAACTTTTCCGAAATCCTTAGGTCGTCCCTCTAGTCGTCAGTTGGAGTCTTGAAAAGTCTTGAGTTAGCCGCTCTGACTCGAAAGGAACAAAACACGAACTATAACCGTATTCAAATAGGGAATTCGCTTTCCAGCCTTATATATGATAAACTTTGTCTTACATGAAAAATTTGAGTCTGGGCCTAAGGGGGGGGGGGGCAAGTCGCCATGGCCCCCCTCTGGATTTGCGCCTGGGTAGATGAGATTTGTGATATCAAATCAAGTAAATCAAATTAAATAAGTACCTGTAAAGATAATCGTATGCTGAGGACTGTTTCCCCAAAGTTGTACAAAATGGACAGCATCGCCATATCTTAAACTAGGATGTCCACAGAAAACAACACACGGCTGCCTATAGTCAGTACTAAAACCTTCAGCGTAGGCGGATGTGTAATGTTTTAATCTTGCATTCTTTACGAGGAATGCGTGAGGAAACGGTTCTTCTGGAAGATAAACTTTGTTCTGTTTGTTCGTCGACAACCTAGAAAGGTTTAATTTTTATACTGATATATAAAGTAAGTCAATTAGTCTGATTCACTTCGGTTCTTTATTTCGATTCTTACCATTCGGCTAAAATATTCGAGTAGGCTAAAGAGGTTTCGGCTACTGGAGATATAAAAAATAGAGGCACTTGTGTAAGTCCATTTTTGTCCAAATGTGTGCTCAAACATTCAAAGAGATCATAAACGACACCAGAAGGATAACAGGGAATCAAGACACATCCTCCACTTCGCAATGTCATTGCTGTAAAAAGTGTTCAAATGCCCTTAGAAATTATAATATATAAAGATATTTTACCAGTTTTTTTATCAATTCAAAAATATACTTACCGACGTTCATACACAACTCGCCCAACATTGTGTCCGGATTAGCAGTTGGTGTTTGTGTCAAACCTGTTAGAATTAACATATTTGCGTATTTCAGAGTGGTTTGTTCCATTGGACGCGGATGAGTAGTTAGCGTCGATGATCCACTGACAAAAGCCACTTTTTCGTGATCACACGATATCAACCAGTTACTACTTCCTAGGCAATAGCCTGAACTTATGGGAGTTACCGTCAACGCGCCGTATATGTCCTTGGAATTAAAAACAGTTAGATAAGGAATTATTTGAATCACGAATAATTAGGATAGTTCCCAAGATTTTAATGAATAACATACTAGTTTTTGATCGTATCCGACTAACTGAATATTAGATAATGCAGAATTCACAGCTGCAACCGAGTAAATATGTTTCCATGACTTGGGTTTAAGAGAATCTGCTAATGGTGGTGGCAAAATATGGAGCATTTCCTTCCAATGCTTTGCTAAAGCTGCCCGCGGTGCCTGTTCAATATATTCAACTAATTCTTCCATAAAAAATCGGCCAATCTGCAAAGTTGGTTCTGTGGCATAAACCACTCCCTTAAACCCTGTGCCCTCGGTAACAAAAGGTAACGCTAGCATACAAGTGTAATTTGAAATAAGAATGGCGTCTATTTCCGAAAAATCAATAATTTTTTCGAGAGGAGGACAAAATTCGGGAGTTGAATCCACGAATAGCCGACCACAGCATTCTTTTAGTTCCTAAAAATTAAAAGAATAGATCTAAATACTTAGTTCAAAATGTGAGATATTTTTCCCACTTAGTTGAGATTTCATTTTCGAGAATATAAGTTCATTATACTAACTCCTTCTATCTGCCAATCTTGTTGATTGTCACGTGGTAACCAGTTGGGTAAGGAGTCAAACCTGGCACTTGGGACCAAAGGCATTGGCATAAAATTTAAAACGGACTGCATATTTAGTCCGCAGTCCAACATTAAAGTGATTCCTTTGAAAGTTAGGACAAGACATGGTTTTGTTGGTTCACTCGATAAGCAATACTGCAATAGAGAAATGTATAAAATAAAGAATCATAACAAAATTCAACGAGCCACCTAATTCTTGAAAAAAATGCTAGACTATTTTAGTTTAAAAAAAGTTTTCTCGGAAATTTCGAATTCATGTTCTTGAAATTGATCAATATTAATTCGGACCACTTTACTTATGTCTTAAGTGTAATCAATTTCATGAAATAAAAAAATCTTCTCCAGAAACGTATTAAAGTATTTACTGAATATTTTTAGGATATTAATGCACCACTGATTTTTTCATTGAAGAATAAATTCGTTATCACCGAATAATGCTGATACACAATGACAAGGCATGAATTAACAGGTTAGAGTTCTTGAAACATGTGACAATTTCTTGAAGAAAAATTAGGAGAAGCCTTTTAAAGAGTTTAGAACCGACAATCTGATACTTTGCGAATCCGCTGAAAATACGATTACACAGTTATTCATTAGAGAAATTATAAATAAAATGCTAAGAGGTACGCAGAACAGAATAAATCCGATAAATTCCTTCTTTTTTCTATATAATCAAGATTTGACTAGATAAAATAGCTCTTCGCTTACCAATTTCATCTTGAGAGAGTTTGAATTCCAAAAGAGGGCCTTCAAAATATAATAAGTATTATAAATCTATATAAATTTTCCAGTATTTTGTGTTTTGGTTTGTGCGCCGTTCTTCCACCTGTATGTTCCACGATCCACCGCGCGCGTGGATCTGCGACTGCGAACTGTCATCTCGTCAGAAGGAGAATGAGGAGGACATAACCTCTCTAGTCTAGTCGCAAATGGTCGCAAGCATTCTGAAGTGCTCATAAGTCATCCTGATCGACGTATATGTGCGTACGTCAATCCATGTACTAATGATTGTATGCATTAATTATTAAACACAAGTACATCACAGAATAAAAACTTCACAAAAAAAGACTAGAGTATAAGGTAAGAGAAATTTTATAAAATTTATTATAAGCGACGATATTTATATTATAAAAACGGAATTTTTAAGTGATCTCGGAACGTATGTTTTTAATGTCATTTGTATATTGTTTTTTGAACATAGAGTTTTCAGCATGAAGTAAATTCTGAAGAATCTAATTTCTTTATACAAGAAACATTTTGTTGCAATCGTGTTAACAAAGTAGACAATTTATTCATTAACTTGATGGATCTCCTGCAACAAAATATATATTATACGAACAAATGAATATTCGTCGCATTTTCATTTATTACGTTCTAATCTAATTGACTACGTACATTCGATTAATTAATTATTTCAGGAAGCTTATTCTTGAGAACAGTCATCCTTGGTAAAATTATATTTTTATATAGTCAGCACGATTGAGTGAACAACTAATTTACAAAATAGATCGTATTTTTTGTGATACCGATTTCCTTATCTTAAATCGCAATATATATTCTATGAAAAATTGATTTATTATTCATGATTGATCAGATAATGCTTCAATTGCTAAATTTGTATGCACTGACTCAAATTAAATAAGATAAAAGAGATTAAGAGCGCACCCACAATGTCTAGAAACGATATTATATTTATATGAAACAATCCTTTTTGCCTATCTGGAATTGAGGGTCATTTATTATATAAACGGAAAAATACGCAGTTAGGTTTTGGATAATATTCCTGTTTTGATAGACGCAATATTAGGTTTGTAATTAACTTCTTAATTAGTTAAATACTTGGACTTTCGTTTATGGCGACTTTTTCTCTGAAAGAAAATATACTAATGTTTATTTTTTACACTATAAAATGGAAACATCGTAAGTTTTCGGAAATGAAGGTAACACAATATTTAATCTTTAATGACCCTGCACAAACAAAAGTAGCGCTTATTTGGCCAAGTCTTTTAGGGAAATTAATTCTAGTTTCATAAACTACAAAATCAATAAGTTCCAGTAAAATCCACCGGAAGCCACTTTCACATGTATTTTGTGCGGGGTCGTTTGATTATTAAGAAGTAATTAATATTTACTAATGTGAAATTTCAATATTACAGTTAAGTGGATTGATAATCTTCATAAAAATCAGAGATAAGTCAAAACTCAACAATGTGTGAAGTAACAGTATTATTCGATGGTTATTCCAAATTAGTTGATGATGTAATGGAAGCTAATTGCAGCTGCACTTTAATTAAAGGACCAAAGACAATTATCGTTGACACCATGACTGCCTGGGATAAAGAACGATTAGTCGAAGGTAAAAATCTTTTTCCAACAAGATTTACATAAATCATTTAGAAAAAATGCTCATCTTTTTTTTATCACGTCAGATTCAAATGATTCCCAAGCCTTTGATGTTGAAAACTAAAATATTCACTACCCTTATAAGAAATATGTCTTGGATTATATTTATTTTTTGAGACTAGTACAAGCTGGAATTGTAAACAGAATTTTATTTCCGTCAATAAATGAAGGAAAAATCGAATTCTTTTATTTAGAGTAATGTAGAATCCCTTTTTTTTGTTTTTTTTTTGTTCGAATCTGTCCTACGCATTTATTAAAATAAATGAGTATGTTAATAAGTACCTGTATCATTTAAAATGGAGACATTCTCAACTTATCATTGATACCGGAAAAAAGATAAGATACCCAAACGTATGAAATTATGAATCATAATATTTGAATTCCTGAAGCCCAGCTTCAGATGTGTAGGAAACAGTGAATGACCTGAAGCGTAATCTTTATTTGGTTTTATTGAATCAATCAAAGTTTCACCATTGTTCAGGGTGGCAATTCAGCGGACGATTTCAAATTCCCGGTCATTTTCCGGTTTTTCAAGGTCAAGTTTTCCAATTTCCCTGGCCAACATTAGAATAGTTGAACTTACAATTAAAAACAATTAATTTACGACAACAAAAAAATGGATTTCCATAAAACAGTTTATTTTTCAACCAATGTGATGGATTTTCAAATAACATTATGAATCTGTAACCAGAACAGTTAACCCTCTACCGCTCACAGTGACATATATGTAACGTTTGGCAGCCTTGAAGTTTGTGAAGTATAACTTTGAGACGAATGTCATTCTTTTATTGCACTGATTGACATGTTAGTGAAGAGGGTTGCCGGTATAACCCTATACACTATATAACACTGTACCTTAGGAATAACATGCTTTACAATTTTTTAATCAGAAAACAAAATTTTCAAGGGCGGTAGTGGGTTTAATTTCAAACCAAGGAGATGAATTTTTAACTAAAAAGATCAATATTTAGCTGGAGCACTCCAGTTTCTAACCATGTAGGTGAATATTCGAACAAGATGATTAATTTTCAAATGGAAAGAATAATTTTCTAAGAACAAATACAATGTTTCACCAGAATTCGACTACTCTGGTGAAAAATTGTAATTGTATGTATGTTGTCAACGAAAATTTGGATACTCGAATTTGAAATTGAAAAAAATGGATTTTTAACTAAACGAATGAATTTTCAGTTAAAAAAATTATTTATAACACAAAAAACTAACTCTCAACAAAAAATAAAACTCCCAACAAACAAACAAAAAACTAACTTTCAAACAAATTATTACACTTTTGCCCAAAATAATTAAGAATCAAATGGAATTGTAAATGTTTGACTGAGAATGATTGTAATTTAAACAATAAAAATGTTCGAAGAACCAAAATAAGAGTTTTCAACAGGATGAATGTTCGAAAAAATCAAAAATGTTAAACTGCCAGCGGCGTAACTAGGTATGAGGTGCAGACGGTGCGGCGTACACTATAGGGTTGTAAAGTTTCATGAAACTTTGACCAAATGAAAAGTTTCATGAAACTTTGAAAACGTTTCAAAGTTTCTAAAGTTTCAAACATTAGAGCGGGAAAATTCATATTTCGAAAAAATACTATTAAGTATTAAATATAAACATTCAACTGTATCCTTTGTGTTTCAAACCCGATTACATGAACTAATTTTTAAAAAATCTGCCCGCTGCGCGGGCACATTCTCGTCGCGCGCGGCTCGCTTGGCTCGCAAGTTTGATCGCGTGTCTCGTGCTGCGCACTCGATCAAAGTTTGTCCAAAACGGTGGAGAAGTGTTGTTGCCTAATTTCTTCACATGTGTAGTTTTTCTAGAAATTCGATTTTGTGAGTTTTAATTTCATTTTTACGATTTCAACAAAAACTACGCGTCAACTACAATCTTCTGTGCTAGCCTTAGTCATTTTTTCAAAAATGTTCTTATTTCATTTTTATAGTTATCTTTCCTGATTGAAATCCTTCAAAAGGATATGTATACATATCCTGTTAAAGAAGTTGATAGCACATTTAAACATTTTTTCCTGGTAAAGGACTTGCGTCTACTTGATTTTTCCTGAACTCGTGTCAATTGTCCAAAAGTCCATTTTTTTCATTTTTTATGTTTTTTTATAAATGAAGCAAAAACTACTTGTCCTACCAAAAAATTAATTCTACCAAATTTGTACATCTTTTCTTGGTGCAAAAATTGTGTTCATTTACATTTTCCCGTGCCTTAAATAGT
>WSXT02157860.1:0-10126 GCA_011762715.2 Neuroterus valhalla | reverse complement strand
TTTTTTCTCTCTGACTTTCTTTTCAATCTTGAGTTATTTGGCTAAAAATTCTCATTTTCTTTTATATTTTTGAATTTTGAAAATGCCACAACTCTGACAATTTTTTTTTATCAAAAAAAATCATTTGGATAAATCGTTCCAATTTCTATGTACTATAAAAAACCAGTCTCACAATCTTTTAGTCTTGGAAAAAAAGTCTAAAAATTTTTTCGAAATGCTCCCCCTCTTTTATTTTTCATCCAAAATATCTAGCTATTGAACTCATCCTTTCTTTCACGCCAATCAACGAGTGTCTCAAAGGCCATTTTGATCCGTCCATTTTTTCGTGAGTTATCGTGTTTACGGACGGACGGACATACGGACATACAGACCAACATACAGACACCATTGCCAAAACTTGATTTTCGGCTTCAGAGGGTCTCGAAACGTGGAGATCCGTTGAAAATTCTAGATGTGAAATTTTAGACGATTCTAATACTTTCTCTATCATAAATGATAAGAATGTAAAAACAGATTCTTTAACTAAAGGAGTTGAGTTTTCAAATAGATAAATTAACTTTTGTTGGAAAAGATAAATTGTCAAAGAAAATCTGATTACTCACATTTTAAATGGAAAAAATTGATGTTTCACTAAACAAATATATTTTTAACTGAAACTATGGAATTTTCGATTGGAATGAGTTAAATTTTCAGTTAGGAAAAATTAATTATAACTAATCAAACTAACTTCCAACAAAAAAACAAAACTAACTGTCAAACAAATGATTACATACATATATGTGTAAAATGATGGGGAATCAAATGAAATTGTAAATCTTTAACTGATGTAGTTGAATTTTAAACCAGAAAGACGAATTTTTAACCAAAATGATGAACATTCATCTAGAATTTCAACTGTTTTTTCGATAAAAAGTGTATTAACGTCGTGAAACCCAAAAACAAATCCATTTCTTAAAAATAAAAATGGCAGCTTTTCCACAAGGGATAGGAGGTCGCATTTTTGGATTTAGACTCACCATTGAGCACCTACCACTCAGACAAAATCCCGCCTTTCCACCTTTGATTGCATAATAAAATCCTAATGTTACTGGACTACAAATGATTTTCGACGAATACCACAATTTTAAATTCCGGCATTGAATTTGAGCAACAAGATATTATTTTGATTTCAGGACGGAGAATTTTGAACAATAAATATAATCTTGAGAATTTGGATATGGAGTTTCAGAAGAGAACTAGAGTTTCCGAAATAATGTCAGGGCATTACTATAATTTCATTAATCGGGACAGGGAATCTCAGTGGAATTTCTAATTTTGCCTTTGGGACAGGAAAATTTATGAATGATATTTTTTAATTTGGGTCAAGGGATTTTAGGAAAAAACTACAATTCAAGAATGGAGACACGGGATTTTCGTGAAAATTCATTATTTCCACTCTAGGACAGGAAACATCGTTGAGAGAATTCCGGAGAAGAAACATTATTTTGAGAAGTGGAACAGAGAATTCTCCCGAAGGAATATGATTTTGACTTTCTGATTAGGCATTCCGAGGAGAATTTTTTTTTCGGAATTTCGGAAAAAATGATTACTTCAAGAGTTTGGTAGGGGATTCCTGAAAAATTTGAATCTTTGCTTTGGAACAGGAAACTAGAGTCAAGAATTATAATTGCGAGTTTAGATCAGATATTTTTAGAGAAGGATTTCAATTCTCAGAATTGGGACAAAGAATTCCCGTGAAAAAATAAAATTTTTACATAAAGACGGGAAACTTCATTCAAGAATCGTAATTATGAGTTCGGGTCTGGGAATTTCAGGGAAGAAATATAATTTTTGGAATGGGGACAAGGAGTTCCTGTAAATAGATACAGTTTTGACATTGTGGTAAGGAAAATATAATATATAAGAAAAAAAGATATATAATTATTGGCAAATAAGTACTGCGGAAAACAAGAAAAATGAAATATAAAAATCATTGGAATAAGCACAGGATCCCATGATTTTATCGGCCATTTCGCAAAAATATCCCTAAAAAACTGTAGGCAATTTTCGGTAATTCCATGAATAATAGTCTTAAAAATTTTTATATCGATTTTTTTTACAAGAAAATGTTTATATGTAAGTTGGAGAAAGTTTCTTGTTGTCCTAAATTTAAGGTGTTTACAACCTAATAATTCCAGACAGAGAGTTTAGAAATGAATCTGTTTTTAATTGTTTCAAAAGCATCTATTGGAAATAAAATTATTTCCAAATCCATTGATTTTAATCTAAACATCCAGATCTAGAAATCACAATGAGAAATTTATGTTTTGGCACTCATTCCAAATGAAAAGCGTTCGAAATTAAACAATACTTCTGAATATTCATTATTAGATCATAACAATTTATAAAGAATGATTTTCTATCTTGTACATTCATCATTGAAAATATTTAGGTTTAGGACTCGTTCTAAAAACGTTCATCAATTCTAAATTATTTTATTATTTTAATGTCCTTATTTGAAATACATAATTTATAATGTTACAATTAAAGCAACATGCGTACAGAACAGAGGTGTCAAACGCGTGAGCAACGGTGTAAGTAACTGTTACTCGTCAATCTCCTCTCTTACCACCTTGGATACGTCCATGCGGTGATCGCGATGTGGAAAGGGGTCCTCGGCGGCCGGGCTGTGTGAACAGTGCGCGCAAGTAAGCGTGGTCAGGTGTAGTCAGACGAAGCCCGTGGTGGAACGAGGAGAGAATTCTCGATGAAGCGCTCGGAGAAGGGGAAAAAAGGAGAAGCGCGCCAACCTTGCGTTGGACACCCTTGGTATAGAATTTGTTCTAAGATTCTGATTCCAGTTATCTTGTTCAGTTATGTAACAGGAGATTCAGTTTACCAGCCGCAAAATAGAAATCTGCTGCACGGACCGATTTAACTAATCAAATGTTCGATCAAAACTTCGAAAATTTGATTAGCAATAAGCCTTCTGTAAATAAATTCAAAACCTTTTCAAATTAATATGTCACGTCACGTGCAGCTGATACCAGCTGAGACTGGCGTTTCGCATTGCTGTTGTTCCCGGCGGCCGGCATGTTCTCGCCATTGTCAGGAAAATCGAAATTGGTCTACTCGATCGCGTTAAGTACACTTCAATTACACTTTCGATTGCTGAAGAATATATTGCCGAAGACAATCGGATTGTAACACAATGGAAAATTAGATATGTCGTTAGATAGGGCTCGCAGATAGTCTCCTCTGTCGCATATGTGATAAAAATAATGGGAGAGCTATCCATATACTGTGTCACTGCCCTGCGATTGCGCGGAAGCGTCTGGCACTCACGGGGAGTAACTGCATCAGCGACTTAGGCATATCGGCTAACATCGTGACTGCGGTCCTCACCTTATGCACGGAGAGGAGTAAACACGAGCTGTTACTGTTTACACCGGTATAGTTACTGCGCCGACCACAGCAGTCACGAAAAAAATTCCTGCTATAGACAAACAATAGCTGTTGCGGTTCTGAGCCGAACTAACGCTGCTGACACCGTAACTGTTCTTGTTAGGTACCCGAAAACGATACACCTTAACATCTCTGGCATAGAGCAGTAACAGTTGCTGCCGATACGTGGCTCGTTGCGTGCGTGGCAGCTCTTGTTGCTCAACGTGATTAGCGGGCGCTCTAACAGTCTTATCAGCTTATCGTGGTCTCACGCGCGCAATTCGAGGTACAATTCGTTCCGAAGGGTAGAATTATCAAGTTCTATAATGTTACCGAATTTTCATACGACTAAGAAATATTTTTATTTCATAGATTATTGTTAAGAAAAATCAATGTACAATTTTTGTCCGATCATTGTAATTTGTAGGTTCACAAACGTATGTAAGTGTACGTTATCTTTCCTTCTTATACCAATATGCACCATTATCATTGCCATTACCATTGTATCTAGCAAAAAAATGCGTGTTGCCAAATTCTGATTTTAATACATAAAAAGTTGCATAACTTTCTTATGTTGGAGTTAAAAAAAAAGAGTATCAGTATAGCTGGAAAAACGTACAAACATGTTCAATTTGGGCTGACTGGGCGTATAGTGAGGTGAACGGAGTAGCTGAATTAGAATTTGATATTAATATATATTTTTTGCGAATTTGGATTTTACATTTGTTCGAGATTCCGTGATGGCTTCAAACAATTCAGGTAAATATATTCACCTAGTCTACCTTTTTTATTTTCCTATACAATCGGATAGAAACTTCGAACTTATGTAATCATTTCCATTCTTAAATCGTTTTATACTTTTTTGAATGCCAGTAACAAAAATTATTCATCTGCAATAAGGAATCATCAAGTTTTATATAATTTAGATTATATTAAAAAAAAGTTTGGAATTTTTCCTACATCCTATGCTGATAAAACGAGTATATTGAATGACTGTTACTGTTTTCCTCCCTCTCGCAACTGTCGAGCAGCAGTTGCTTTCTTGGCAGTAACAGCTCGGTTTTACTCCTCTGTGTAGAGAGGGCTCTGGTGTGATGCTTGGGCCTAAATGGGCATGCAACGGGATGACCAAAGCGCCGAGGGCTCTTATAGTCCCAACTCAACTAACAATATTAATAGGTGGGTCGTTCGGTGCATTAATCCATACAGACCGCTCGGATGATGGTTGATTGCTAGCAATGACCCAGGAAGGTTTCTATGAATCTATGAGACCGTGGGGAAACATTTCCAGAGCATGCATAGCTATAAGTTATAACCCTCTGGCATGGAAGAAGGACGAGGGTATCTTAACATCAAAGTCAGAGAGAGGTCTATACGACCTAGCTTAATCTACCTTCTTACCAATTAGTCTGACTCCTTCCATGTTGGAAACTGTGAAGATATAGAGGGTACATTCAGGAATAGTCGTGCGGAATCCATATTGAATTTTTTCGGATAGACATGGTGTAGGCTTCACTCTTAAGAGTCAGATACAGTTTCTGCTGTGTGACAGGGTTGCTTCAGTATTGTTCCGAGGGTGCAACGCGAAAGCGGATGTTCGAAAAGGTTGTCCGAAGGGGAAGTTGTATTTTCTACCCTGCGACATTGACGAATAAATTTGTAGGTCAAACGTGTCAAATTTTTGAACATAAGGATATGTAGAAAAACTGGTGTTATGGCCATGGTATATCTGCTAACCTATTTGAAACTCAATCTATGATATTTAAGGGACGCGAGGAACTACCTGATCTTAAGGAACCTACGTTCTAGGGGAAAATGGTCGGCTCCTTCACACCCTCCAAGTAGTAAGACGTCATTTTTCAACCTTGACTAACCTAGAAATGAGATATTGATGCTGTCATCAAAAATGCCAGAGCAGCCTTTTGGGCGTAAGGCGCGATTGGATAAATGTAGGTACTAAGACACAAGGTAGTCTACTAGCTATATAGGGTAATCATCAGTTCAATGGTCACTTTTGCCCCATTAATCTGGTTGAAGAAAATCAGCTTGCTGTGATATTTGAATTGACATCTCGTACTGAGATCACGATTGCGGTCGATGTGATTCCTATCGTAATTGAAGCTGAGATCCTAGTCATCAAGGTCTGTCCAGGGACGATTCATGAATGTGGGTACGTTGTTCTCCTCACGAATATGAGCCTCCAAGAACTTGAAGAGGTATCATCAATAAACTCGGTCAATCTGATTTATGTTCCTGGACACGGAAATATCAAATGTATTAAGCCATCTATGGAACTAAACCGGTCTGTGGAGCCTCTTGCACATCAGCTGGATCTGTTATTGAAGAACTGGTAGAAAAGTATTAGAGATTCTCACGGGCAACCGTCACTCAAGAAGCGCCTCACAAATATAGAAAATATGGCTTTCGTAGAGAAAAAGCACAATACAACCTTGGCAACGGTCATGTGCTGGTAAACTCCAAAAAGAAATATTTGAAGAATCATTTCCGTAAACCAGATGATTTCGAAGACATTTCTAATGCAGTAATGTACATCTTCATGGCGGAAAACAGTCGTATAAGGGAGGATTGGATTCAAGAGTAAAGTACAATAATTTACATATAGATGACCTCAGTGCTGTAGGACTCAAATGCCCTTGCAAGTATGCATCCACAAAACTGATAGTAATCATAAAATTGACAAATGAATAAATGAATAAATAACCCTACCGAGAGTGTTTTCGCTAGGACTTGAGCTTTCGTCTCATGACTTCGATACATACGTTGGCACTAGCGATGATACTGGTACGGTTTCCTATGCCAGATGGGCAGGAAATGAGGAGGAAAGCGCATAAGAGGAACACCGAGAACCCAAAAATAGAGAATATAATAAATATATTCAAACGATGGTCATTTTGCGAGGATCACTAGAACACCCCTGTGTCCACCACTGAGGGCCGCAGAATGCTGGACGTTGGTCATGGTGAGCTTCGTGATGGTCATACACATTTCAATCATCAACAATCCGGCCAGCAAGAAAAGGTGCGAGAAACGGCATACAGTGAAACTTTGGCTGTGCCTATTAAGGATGCTTCGGCTAGCCGATAGCGTAGGCGATTTGCAACCAGCCACCTCAACAGAAATACCATGGAACGTATTATTTGGACGAAGGAAATAATAATGGAATAAACGCGTTTCTACTATCAGAGCACGAAGTTTCAAACTTAGCACAGGAAGGGACACTTTTTTAGGAGAAAATCCTGAGCGAAATGTCGCCATATAGAGAGAGTTTCTGCGTGGAATCTTATTTTAACGGTAAAAGAAATCCAAAATAATCTTCTCATCTCAGAAGATCAAGCAATAGAGATTAAGTGAAAACTTGACTCGGTGAGAGAAAACGCCCATGATGAGCATTATTTGGAAAAGGCTATACTGCAAGAAATAGAGGAGACTGATGAGGCCATACAACGCCATTGCGTTATTGACGTTCCGGAGCAACTTCTTGATGATCCAGTACTGATGGCCATACTTTCCAGAAGCAGACGGCCCGATTCATCCAGAAGCTGCAGTAGGGATTCAGCAACTAAGAAGGCGATTGAAAAGACATACTAAATAAACAGAAATTTTATGAGCCTTTATTTTACGGCACAGAATAGGGGACAAAGTGCACACAGTGAAAAAAGGTCTTGTTATTGCTACAGCTTGTTTTCAGTGAAACTTCTCGGCGTATAGTGCATAAGTCTGTCCTTCTCTTACTTGAGTACCCGCATCTACCCACACGAACAAGGAAACATAATCTAGCAGATCAAAAACGCTTCATTCATTTGTCCCAATACTAGAACCCCCATGGATGGTGTGAATAATGAAGATGCGTTTGAAACGAAGATCATAGGTGCCAGGGATAAAGGCGCGCAAGAAACCATGTCCACTTTAATCACATCCTAACATTAACGTTTCCGTTAATGTTAACAGCGGAATCTCGGAAAAACTGAAGCACTTTGAAGGGAATGTTGGCCGAGCTTCACAAGAGATTAGAAATGTGGAACCAATGGGAAGGCATTCTTTGCCAAAGCTGTTCTTCAGGCGGGTTTTGCTTACACTGATAGGGTACCTCACAACAAGGTTTTGCCTCTGCATTCAAATGCAGAATTAACTGCGTTGTAGGTGCGAAATCTTGTATGTAGTGTGGCTGTGGCAGTTTTTAGGACGCTGGGTCGTAAAACTAGGCCTTCAAATGCAGTCTTGCCCTAAGAAGAGAACAAGAACCACCATGGAGAATCAGGTTTGATATGGATGTCAGCAAAGTAAAAAGCGAATTGGATCAATTGACCCAATAGAAGAGAAGAAATAGAACCAGGTAGCTGATACATAATTTTATTAATATCATCTATCCTCGGAACATCGAGATATTTACATCAACATTATGGGATGAGATTATAGACGTCAAATGCGGAGACTTGATGTCCTTACTGCTAGACTGCGTCGAAACAATAAGAGTAGTAGAAGAAGACAGCAAAATCAAACCTTGTAGGCATATGCAAGGAGTTTTTATCGCAAACTAAGTAAAGAGCAAAATATGCAGCTGAACACCGAAGTTCCTTAATCGGAAGACCATGGCTGACTATTGGTCGGTTTTTAGAAAAATGTTACAGAAGCAATTAGGACGCTGCTTGGTTTCAACAAGAGAAGGGAAGGGCAGGCGAAAATCCTGTAATGAAGTCCACTAACATCATAGGTTCAGACTCCTCAGCGATTTTGAAGATATCCAGTAACTGGAAATCTCAAGTTCCAAGCATAGAGCATGATTTCTGGTGCAAGTACCTAACAAGTGTGCTCAGATTAAACACGATATGTTGCGTATGAAACTAGACTTGGGAAATCCATGTGAATTTCGACCACGAGCCTATCTCACAACGATTTATAAGTGCCGCATAGCTCTAATAGTAGCTAAGATTCAACCTGATTTTGATGAGAATAACATCTCAAACAAAGAACAATTGGGATGTTGCGGAACTCGAGAAGCAGTAAAGATTTAGTCACCATTGACGCTATGGCCATGACTCAAAAAAGGAAAGATCAATGAAACCTGCATACAACTTACATTTGAAGATTTCGAAAAACGACCCTTTTCAGCCGAAAAAGGAAAATTATTGGTTGAAAATTTTTACCACAGAGTTCACATTATCAATGCAAAAATAAGAACCTCTCATTCATGTGTTGTATGTTCAAATGAAAACTCCCCTTACCATTTTTTTATCTAATATTTTAGAAGCATTCGTTTTAGATTCAAACCTATTCAATAGCCCGCAAGACGTCAATTCCTTGTTAGTGACGCCTACGAATTTTTTCAATTCGCTTGGCTCTTATGATGGACAGAAAGCAAAGGACACGTTTGCGTCTATGCCGGAGGAAGTACTGTTAACCGTCAGGATCGGAGCGAAACCGTTTTACGTGACCGCGATCAAACATGTGATCGAGACAATTATTCTTTTTGAAATTCTTGAACATTTTCTGTGCCTCTCATCTGGCAATATCGAGAATACTGAAAGCAAAACTTACATTTCGGAAACTGCGGATCTATTGACATTGCATGACATAGAAATTGATCTCTTTTCCTGTGAATGGAAACTACTACAATTCGAAGAATCTGTTACATTTGTGTTACGTAAATTGGAAAAAACAGACACTTATTAGCATGATATATTGTCTCGCTATGATCCAGAAAATCTGAGGTTTTCATCCGAGATGCTAAAAGCGTATTTTCAAACCCCTCTTAACATCAAAATAATGAGATGAGATGGAAAATGCTATAATTATGTTGAAAAAAGCTTACATTTCATATTCAAGACTGGAATCTAGATGAATATCATCTATTTTATCTTTCAAGGGTTGATAATTACTTAAAAGTTGTATGGTTACGAGTGGATTTCATCAAAAGTAGTCCTGAATCTGTGAACTAACAGTGCCGTCGGAAATTATAAGATTGATAAACGCAAGCACTAATAAGGTAGGAAAAATATTACAACTAACGATTCACCGGTGTAAGAGAATTTTCCCCTCAGCGAAAGCCTATCCTTGATGAAGCACCTTAAAAGTCTCTGCCGGCTTTGGACCACGAGATCTCAGCGAAAAAAATGATAGGGCATTTCGAAAACAAGATTTAGAAAGCCTATGGAATTCCACGTCTAGGAATGTGTAAAGGATTTTTTTATCTGCTGAAGAGGAAACAGCACGTGATAAGTTTTGAAAAAATTCTAGATTTTCTAAAGTTTTGTACCTCGACTTCAACTTTTAGCATGAGCTAGAACAATCGTTGCAGAAATTTGAAAATTACGTGACATAGAGCCTGATACTTCATCTCTGATTGGAGCCAAAGAAACTTGAAAATCTTCATCAGTTCCCGAGATACGATTAAAGATGTTCACATGTACACTGAGAAAAGGTTCGGGTCGTTGTACCGAGCAGAGGTAAGTACACTGAGAGAGAGTTGGCACATCACTGCGCCTGCACTGTAGCCAACATGCCCAACTCGTACACAATAAGTGTGCTCGAAAAGGCGCAGTAGCTGCGCATCTTTCCGTGCTGGGCGAGCAATTTAGCACACTAGTTTTTTTTGTTTTTTTTGTTTTTTTTTTGTTTGATAAGGCCGAGGAGGTAAAATCTTCAGAAAGACACCCAGGGGAAACTGGGTAGTGTCGGATTCGCA
>WSXT02157849.1:0-10127 GCA_011762715.2 Neuroterus valhalla | reverse complement strand
AGTTATGTAAAAAGGAAAAGAACTATGTGTAAGAAAGATGTAAATAATGTAAATAGTAGATAAGGAATACCAAATAATGCATAGGAGATAAGAGATTGGCTGGCAAAACGTAGAAAAGTGCGTGCGAGGCGAAGCGAGGACGGCATAGCGAGCGAGCGAGCGGTCATAGTAATAAGGTATGGATGGATGATAATATATAAAGGATGGACGGATGGTAGAGTTAAGGATTTTATGTAAAAGAAAAAAAAATATTTGTAAAACATGGTGGAGGAGGACGGCATAGCGAGCGAGCTAGCGGTCATAGTAATAAGGTATGGATGGATGATAATATATAAAGGATGGACGGATGGTAGAGTTAAGGATTTTATGTAAAAGAAAAAAAAATATTTGTAAAACATGGTGGTGTAAGCAAGTCAATTTTTCAAGGCCAACAGGCTGAAGAATAAACGTTTATTCATCTACCTGTATAATTAAACGTTCTTCATTTTCGTAACGGTGTATTTATGGAAGATCAAAAGGCTGGAAGAACAACAAATTTTATTAGGATTCGATTCACAACAAATAAAATAATTTATAAGCTTCCAGATTGCAGAGGCTCCAGTTGGAGAAAAAAATTACAAATGTCGATCTTCCTTATTAATAAGGAGAGAGATAGAGAAACGCTCCAAATGAAAGTTTCAAAACTCAGAATCCCTTAAATTCACAAACTCCGAAAGTTGGACGAATTTTAATGACATTTGAGGATGCTTTGAATAACATTACTTTGTTTCAATGAGATCTGAGTATCTCAATTACTGAATTTTGAATTCACATTTTTCAATATGTATAGATAAATAATATTTATAAAACAAATATAGATGATTCTGAATAGATGTAATCTGTTTAGATTCTTTTTTATAAAAAATCATTTTTAACAAGATGCGTAGGATGAAATTTCGGAATGATATGTAACCGAATATTTTAGTTGTGGTTCTTTTGGATGACCGTTATAATCTTAGAAGCGGGCCTACTGGTGTCGTCTGAGATACTTGTGGGATTATGGTAAAGAAATTAGGAAACCTGATCAATTTTCTGTTACCAATGATAATCGCTTGAGCTCAGGCTCCGGTAAATGTCTGACGATTTAGATCGACTCTCATCTCGCACATGATCACGGATCCTCGAAATCATTGGCGACGATCATCATGTCTCTGCCCTCGAAGCGAGTTACCACAGAAAGCGATAAGTAAATTCGTTTGCTTACGAGCCTCATTAATTCAATGCCTATCTCCTACACTGTTTCATTTTGGTCGATTTATCTATTTCATTAAAATTTTGTAGCGTATATGTACTGCAAGACCTTTTATATTCATGTTTATCGAATAATTACCTCTGATCGAATCTCGGAGTCGCTTGTCAAGAAATTTTAAATGGCATACGCTTTATTTACTTGGAAACTGACAAGTTCTCGTAGAGGGGGTGAAGGTTCAGGGACGGTCAGGATCAGGAGAGGTTATTTATGTGAGGGAAGGCTTGATCGGATGGGAGCTGGGAACGGGGAATTTAATGGAGGCAGGAAAACAAATCCAGCCCCTTCGTCTGGTTTTTGCGGCTGTGAGGTGGTTGAAGGCAGGTTCGCTTACCCCTGGTCGCCAGGAATAATGCCCAAGGGTTCAACTTCCTCTTCTCCGTCTTCATGTTCTGGGCGACGTGGAAGGAGTACACATTTGTGGAAAGAAATTTGTGATCACAAAGTTACGCTCCTCGGAGCAGCGATGGAGTGCCCCTTCCAGGCGGCGGGCGATGGCACGGGCCCTCTTATGGCGAGGGTTGAGCCCTATGCAGCTCGGCTCCCTTGATATTGGTCGAAGTGACTCCTCGTTGAGTCGAGTGTCGGATGGTACACGACTGTGTTGCGTTCAAAGTGGTGGGGTATGCCCACCGGAGAATGTACCGTGTCAGTTGCTAGCAGGGATGGCACCCGAAGGGCATCACGAGCTGGAGTTCCAAGTAAGGAGACTCTGAGCCGACCACCCAGGGGAATGGTCAATGGCGTTCAATGGTTCGATGGTGCAACACCCTCCAAGAAATCGAGGGAAATCAAAGAGAATGACACCCGAAGGACATCACAATTCGATTTCCTGAATGTGTTCAAGATTTCTGTTTGTCCTGAAAAGGACAGTTTAATATGTTTGACGATGAGGAAGTCAATGAAGAGGCGATAATCCAGTTATCCACTGATTGATTTATTCTCTAAGTCCAGAGTGAGAGAATAACAAGAGAGCGTCTGGAGAGCATCCAGTTTGTCGGAGGTGGCGAACTGATCGTTAAAGAGTGTAGCGTCGTTGTATAATGGATGCCGTCTGAAGGCCGAGTGACGACCGAAAAAAAAGGGTGGGATTGAGGGGGCGCCAACCATCGCCCCCTCTTGTGAGATCCAATGCACGGGAGTGGGCAGACGGCGTGGCGAAGTGTCTGCGCACTTGCGATTTATGATCTCCCCGAAAAATGATCTGACTAGAAGAAGTTGATGTGTGTTACCCGTTCGGGCATTGCTACACAATCTGAGGAAAATTTGACATGACTGGAAGTAAAAGTGGCGTTTTATGTGTGGAAAGAAAACTCGAGAACGGGAAAAACCACAAAATCTAGAAGTTTATTTTATGGAAGTTTAGTGAAGGAGAAGAGAGGAAAGGGTTAGGTGGGTCGAAAGGGAAAGTTATTAGTGACGACCGTGACTAAGACGCGCGTCTCTATGCCTCTCACGGACCCATGGGATTATTTTAGATTTTTCTCCAATGTCAGTCAGTCGCTCTTTCAATCGCTCTCTGTTTATCGTACATTATTTTATAATATATAACAATTGAAATTAAAGTTCAGTAAAAACCTAATATAAAAACCTATTAAGAAGGGAATATCTGGGTAAGAAATTCGAGTGTCGGAACTATTGAAGTTATTAACTAAATGTAGTATTCGAAGTGTGTAAGTGCCGACATTAGTTTCGAATTGAATAATAACATATATTTAGTTTGAAACAAGAAGTTCTTTGAACTTTTGTATGATAATCGGTGTTAAATTGTAAAAGTTATTCCTTGTATTTGTATGTAAGCAGTCATACGGACAGTAACCGTATTTTCGATGAATGGTATCAATAATTTCAAAATAACAACAATTAATATATACATGATTAAGTTCTATCATCTAGGAATCTACTATCATCGAATACCAAGAGCCCAGCGTGTTTATTATTTATGATTTATTAATTTTACGCGAAAAAAAATTTCAGAGATGTCGATAGTTGATTACGCTATCCACATCTCTTAGAGTCTAAATATTTAAAAAACTTATTGGTTACTTTGTTACCTTGAATTCAAATCAACTAGTTATAACTTATTATATTCAATAGATATGGAGAAATTTGAACTGCCTAATATAAACATGTTGTTCTCCTGGAATTTACTATGGTACGCGTCATCCGACGGCAAGCGGTCCGACGGCAAGCGCACGGCCAGGTCAGTTTTGTGATAGTTGATACTAAGATTATTGATGGTAATGATCAAATATTTTAAGAGGTGTTTGTTGAAAAAAACTTGTAATATCATAATAAAATAACTTATATGTCGTGACGTATATCAAAACAGTTCTTAATTTCAAATATCAGACTGACTTTGAATACGAAATTTCAGTTATATGTCTCATTCCTCTCTCCCAAATTGGTTGTTTCCTTATTGATGTGTTATTTTCTTTTCTTTTGAACATTAGATCTGGTAACCATTTATATTCAGTTGCTATTCTGTACAGTCTTACTTATTGTACCATCAAATTAATAAAATAGTTTAGAAATATAGTGAAAGTGACAAATTAGATGAACAAAACACAATTAATGTTTCAGATGATTCCAAGCATTAAATAAGTTATTGTTTATTGAGATTGGACAAAAAGTAGAACGAGTTATTGCGGGGTTGAAGGAAACAGCAAATATACGTTGTGACGGGGTATTTGAATACCCGCACAAAATATGATGAAATAATAAAAATATAGAGTAAATTCACGAGGGGAAAGGAACCTGAAATAACGAATCAACTTTATCTGCCTGCGGGCAGTCATAGTTCAGTCATAGCTACATGATCTAGGAAACTAATAGTAAAAAATAATCGATTTCATTGAATTCATATTGAAATATCTTAAATAAATCATAAAAATTGATGTGCACGAATTGGGGCCTAAAGATCCCACTTTGATGAATTGGGGTTGTGTATGAGATAACAAATAACCCAGATACTTGCCAGACAACGGAGCTCCGTTTTGATTGATTGCTCGACTCAAACTTACTCCTTCTTTTTCTTATCTTCATTTCATGTTCGACTTAAGATGATGGGGGGGGGGGGGGGAATAAAGTGCAATTTATTTATAATTATTTTGCTTTTTATGTAAACGTAACACCCACAATCCCCATCTTATACTCGATATCTTATTTCCTGTGAGCAGGAAATGGCCGAAAAATCAACGTCGGTATAAGGTCCCCTAGCGGAAGCTTCGGATTGAAATTCATTCGGAATCAACCCGAAATTTTCCGAATCATTTCGAGATTTGTATCGGAACCAAACAGCTTCATTCCTATCTAATCCGAAAGAAGTTTTTAGTCCGAATCAATCCGAGGTACATTCAAAATCAATCCGAACCTTCGATCTGATTGAATCCGGTCATTCAGAATTAATCAGAATTTTCCGGAAATATTCGTATTGATTGGGATGGACCGGATTAATCCGGATTGAAGTTTCTGATTGATAGGATTAACCGGTTTCAATCGGATTGATTCGGATTGACCGGAGTTATTCGGATTAATTCTGATTGATTCGGATTGATCGGATTCATTCGGATTGATTTTGAATAGGCCTCGGTTTAATTCGGATTGAAAACTTTTTTCTGATAATGTCGGAATGAAACCGTTTGGTTCTGATACGAATTTCGGAATGATTTGGATATTGGTTCGGGATAAATTTCAATCCAAAGCTTCGGCTAGGATCCTGATCTTTCAGTACATATAATTTCAATAAAATAATTTTTGTTCATATTGTTTTAGACCAGGGGTGTCCTACGCATTTAAAAATAAATTTAGTATCTTTCAAAATGATATAACAGTTTGATTTCCACAATTTCATTGTATTATTCGAGTTTAAAGATCATTAAATAATTTGTCACTATAGGATTTTACATTGAGAACAATAATTGAATTACATGGGAAATCCTATAGTGACAAATGTTGAGGCATATATGACGATGAGTGTACATACCATGCCATGATGACTACGTTGCCATGGTTACCGCAATGTCCGAATCATTTGACGGCCTTCACAGTTCACACATTTCATTGTTTAACAGTTGCAATTGAGCTGCCGGGTCGAAGAAGGGCGCATAAAATCATTTCGCTCGAAGTGGGGAGGCTCGCAAACGTCGCTCGAACCCGAGCGGCTACAAGCCTCCCTACTCCCAGGATAATGAGTTTATGTACCCTTCTTCGATCCGGCAGCTCAATTTATGTCTTATGAAACTGAGTGCTGTAAAAAGTAAGTCATCAGAGTGCTTTGAACGTCGCGTGATCGCATTTCATCAGTTGTTTTTTTTTGTTCTTCAGTGACTCCAAGGAATCTAGGTAAGAATATTCATATAATAATTTATTATATATAATTCGGTTTGGTAAACAGACATATACTGCTTTGCCACATGTATAACCTAAAAAAAAGTCTTCTTCCAGTAAGTCAATAAACTCTGATGACATACAATTTCCAGACGTTGATGTGACTAAACAATGAAAGTTTGAATTTCAATCAACAATCAATAGTATTGTAGAGGATCTTTCCGAGAATGAGATGAGGCCTTGCTCATACGGATTAGACAAGAATTGCAACTTTTCCCTATCGATATAGTAAAATCCAAGACTGTGAATAAATTTTGATAAATAAGCCATTTCAACCTGAATTATTTTTTCTGAAGCACACTTATGAGCCTTCTTCAGAATACGCAGCAATAATTAATAGATACATTTTGATCAATCATATAAATCATCATAAAGATCATCGGATTTTGAAATTGACTGTAACTGGAGTACATCCTCAATATAGTAGTTACGCCACTGTTCCGGCTGGATTTTCAATTCTTAGCTGAATCGAATCGGAGTGAAAATGATAAAATATATGGAATTGTTTTTGCGGAGTGGAAAAGACTTGTGGGTTGGCATGCGCAAGGAGTAAACCTTTATCAATTAGAGAATAAATTTTATGTTTAATTTCAAATTTTCTTTATATGAGCAAAAAAACATGCTTTTTCCATTGAGATTCACAATATCTTGGAAAAGTTTCATATGTCGAAACTATAATTCCTGAAGCTTTAACGTTAAAAAAACCTTCACTTCAAGATGATTCGAAGGTTAATGGAAATTCGAAGGAGGAAAATAACAAAAAAGTAATGTATCACTTAGTTGTAAATTTTTGCTGAAAGAAATGAATGAACTTTCTTTTGAAAAATCATAAGTATAAAAGCGTGCACCTTTGAAAAGTATTCAGTATCATAAATTGGCTGAAATCACTTACGAAAATTTTCCTCTATGAGGAAGGAATCCATTATACTTGTACCTCAGACTTGTAAACTATTATTAACATTATGACAAGTCCTGGATATGAACATTTCCCATTTGTAAATAAACAAATTGAGTTCCTAGCACTCGAATATACATGCTTATTCAATAGATCTTGCCCGAGGCCAGAAATAAAGTAATTTTATACGCGAAAAAATTGACTGTTCTGAAGCATGAAGTTCTGGACCCGTTAAACATTGTTCAAAGTATTAAATTTTTGTTATCTGTACGATAATATTCTAGTTCTAATATATTATTTTTAACTCTAATCTATATAGAGAGTAGGACGGCAAATGATCCAGGAAATCAAGAAAACAAAGGAGAGTTCACTTATGGGAAACAGAAGAAAAACAGAAAAGAATTCCTCTATCCTTAAGGGGAAAACTGAACCCCTATCCCCGAAGGTCTGTTGAATAGTAAAAGCACTGAATATTTTTCTTGATTCACGAATAATTAACAGTTCTCGATTGTAATTTCACAGATAATCCCAAGGCCTGGAGTGGAAACATTATTTGTGAATAGCGTGACAAAGGCGAAAAAATCAATCAGTGAAAGGATATCAATGAAAAAGGTAGAACACGTCAGGAAAGTTCGTCATACGTTTTTTTTTCTTTTAAGAACCTTATAGTGCTCATGTGAATATTGTTAATTTTGGGAGCATTTTGCATCCTATGATGGAAGTACTAGAAATTATTTCTTTTCCTATATTACTACCCAGAGTCCTTCGAAGTCTGCAGAAACACCAGCACTGGGGAATACTACAAATGAAATCACAGTTTCGAAAAAAATCCCTTCAGAAGGATAACAGCACCTGATAATAAGGACGATGAAACCGCTCAAAAGCTTCGTGATAGCTGTGCTATGTTGCAGCCCTGAGTTATCTTCTCTTTGATCATTTTACACAGTGCTATTTGCGTTTATCTTCTTCTGATATTTCTTTTGCAGCAACAGCAGATTTACCTGCAAGGGTCTCTTGAATATTTTGCGATTGAACAGGCTTGCAAGAAGTCATGTAAAAACCAGAAATGCATTGATGAAAAAATAAAACTGAAACGGCACCTACTGGATGGGTATGAGGAATTGGAGATGCTGAGAGTAAAAAATCAAAAAATGAATGACAGACTTGCCGAACGCTTTGATCAAGTGATATGTAAATTGGAATGTTAGAACTGGAATTCGTACGATAAAAATTTTCTGATGTTTCCAATAGGAATCACTCAGTATTGGATGCGAGAGTACCTGAAGATGTCTGAGGACAACATACCGAAATTTGGAGCAGATGCAAAATCATTTATTGACAAAAAAATAGTAGAGCTGAAAAGAAACCGAAAGAAAATCGGAAGAGAAAACAAAATAAGAATATCAAAAATAAATTACAGGAACGATTCATTCAGACGTCCCAGATCTGGAAGAAGACAGAGGTAGCAAAACTTATTCTAAACGTACGAGGAAACAAATGAAGAATGATGAAAAGAAATCAAGAGAGACTGATTCTAATGTGGATTATTATGAAGTAGAACTCTCCGAACATATAAGTGGATTTTGAAAATTCTCTGTTTACCATATTGGTCCCCAAATCGCAAAGATTTGAAAGCGCCGGAGGTCTGTATAAGCATGGAAGTAACAAAGATATTTAAACTGCAACACTTGACTTCAACCAGGTAGTGCAAGATTACACTCGATTAGATTATACTCCTTTAGAGATTTTGTTTCGCCAGGAAAGGAACACGAATTCTCGCAGGCCCACTGCACTTTTCAAACTCAGAAATTTTTGGACAACCCTTCTCATTATACATATCCTGTTATTACTAGTAATGTAGTAATTGTAAATTATTCAGTTTTACATGTCTGAATGAAACAAAAACTCTCTGTCAATGTTCTAGATCAGAAAACAGGCGTTAGTAGAGTTAGGAAAATCGATATATTCAAGAATATGAAAATGATGAAAAGTTTTGAAGAAAATAAAGAGCATAAGAGTTTCTGTGAAGGGAATGGAGACGATAAAATTGGCGTTAAAAGACAAAGAGACGATGACAGTTTTGGTAAAGATAATCTGGTCGAAAATGAGGAGCTAAACAATGCAACAGACGGAAGAGAAACTGCTGACACCAAGGACGGAAGTGGCACTGAATCTATTATGGAATATGAAGATAAATCCGACCTTTTCGAACGTAAACAAACCTTCAACATTACATGATAATTTTGAATGCTTGTTTAAAGCTGATATAGTTTTTTTCCAGTTTGCTGTTCATATAATTATTTTTGAGTTTTTGCAAATCAGATGAAGGAATCCTTGTGAGTTCAATCATTTTCAATTGAAATCACAAATAAAATTTCTGAAATAACGTTGTTTCGAATTCTTATCGATCATTCGGATCTCGCGCTCGATAATGTATACCTCGTGCTACGCGCTCGGTATATTTTCCACGTCGCGCTTCGCGCTCTGATACATCCATGCTTCATTTAGTTTACGGTGTAACGCATACACAGAGTTGCAAATATTGCAATACTGTTGAAAACCTTTACTTCTATCTACTTCCATTGATATATACATCTCGCATTGTTTGGCTAGCAAATTAAAATTTCATTGTTTAAAAAGCGTCGCCACGATTAAAACAGGAAATATACGTCTTGTTGAGAAATGATCTCGCATAGTTTTGCTGAAAAATTAATTTTTCATTTTCGGTAACAATTTTCACGGTTCAAACAAAATCTATGCGTATCGTCTCTTGTATATGTCCCGAACATCAATATCGTCAGCCAAATAAATCTTGACTAGGGCCAGATAAAACCAAGATGTATATTTTTAGCGCCCTGTTCAAGTCTCAGATAGGCATCTCCTAACGGCCCGCATAGCAAAACTGTGAGCTGAATACATCTTGATCAGTACCGGATAAAATGCGGATGAAGTTTTTCAGTGCTCCGTATAAGATCCAGACATAAGTCCCTCTTTGCCTTTCAAATAAGCCCCAACTAGGACCTGATAAAACCGGTATATGTATCGTCAGTGCTCCGTATAAGTCTCGGCCAGATACCTCTCAAAATCCTATAAAAACCCTACTGGGACCAGATGAACCCTGTATAGATATTTTTAGTGCCCGTGTAGGCCCCGGATCGAAATCTCTTAGCCCCCCACATAAGTTCCGGCTAGGACACTATTATACCCATATATGTATTCTCAGTGCCCCATATATGTCCCAGATAGATTTGGAAAGATACTTTCAGAATTCTAGGACCCGATACAACCCTGATATGTATTCTCAGTGCCGGTTTGAGTTCTGGGTAGGTACCTCTCAGAACCCGACATACGTGCTCACTGGACCCGGATCAGACCGGGATAGATATTTTTAGTGTCCCGTATAGGTTCCGGATGAACCCTAATAAATATCTCTAAGCCGCCCGCATAGGTCTTAACTATGACTACTAGCATCCCACATAATTACCGAGTTCAAACTGGGGACACACCCCGTAGTTCACGCCTGATTGGCCCTGACAGAATTCCGAGTCTATCCGG
>WSXT02157838.1:0-10128 GCA_011762715.2 Neuroterus valhalla | reverse complement strand
CTCAAGAATCGTCGAAAGTCGAGTTTTCGATGCACTTGTTATGAAAAATATCGTACATGGCGAGTGGCAAATGGCGGCGATCACTAACTCATGTGGTGCTTCCCCTCGCTTCACTCGGGAAAGCAACTCCACACTCATCAGTAATCTGCGCCATTCGCCACTCGCCATGTAATATACTATTCCTAGATTGAAATTCAAATATTTGGTCAAGAGTTCAAGTATATTGCTCAAAATTTGGCTTTTTCCAAAAAATAAATCTTTTCGGTTCGAAATGCATCCCAGTAGGTTGAAAATTCAACTATTTTGTTGAAGTCATCTCTTTTGGATACGAAATGAATTGTAACGTTCAAAATGCAACTGTTTTTGACAAAATATTAATTTTTGTATTTTTGAGTTGGACTTATAGTGGCAGCTTGTATAATAAATAAATATTATATTTACCAATGGAATTCAGGAACACTACCAACATTAAAAACAAAGTACTTTGAAAAATCTTCATTTCCTCAAATAATCGAGAAGAAATCGTCAAAAATATGATTTCGAATGAATCTTGTGAGTTGTATTTCTGCTTGAAAAATCTTGTGGAGTGGCGCAACCTATTTTTCTGACAAATTTGTATTTCGTCATGCCGTTATTCTTTTTCCTTGAAAGGTGTCGGAATTTCATTGGTGTCATGACTTATTTACACTCCCAAGAGCGTCACTTATTTTTAAGAACTCGTGTTCATCTGGAGTTGGAGGCGAAGAAAATCTATCAATTTTTTTTTACTCGAGGAATCTGGTATGAGCTAGATACAATTATAGAAGAATATGATCCTTGTTCTTGGATGTTGGGTTTTTTATGTTGGGAATATGATCCTTGACTGTCTCTTCAATCTCTATATGAGAAATAAGGGGAAGGAAATTTGCAATGAATTGAAATGGGATAATGAGGTTGTGTGATACCCCGGCATTGATAAGGAAAAGAAGGTGGAGAGGGCAGAGCGTACGAAATAAGGGAAGAAAGAGGAGAAACGCGAGTAAAAATAGGAGAGGAAGGAGTGAAAGGAGAAGGAAGGATGATAAGTATATGAAAAACAAGAAGGAAGGGTGTAAAGTAGGAGAAGAGTAGAAGAGAAGAACGGAAACAGAGAGGAGTGGTAGAGGATAATGAGGATGAAGATGACAAAGGGGAAGAGTAGGGAAAGGGGGAGACAGAGAAGGAACAGGGCAATGAATAGCAGAAGGAAGAAGGGGTAGGGAGAAGAAGAGAAAAAGAGAAGAACAATAAGGGAGAAGATGAATGAGTAAATCATGAGTAGAAGATGAGAGAGAGAAAGAAGGAGTAGACGCAGGTAAGAGAAGAGAAAAATAAAGAAAATAGAGTAGTGGAGGGGGAGAGAAAAAGGAGAAGTCGAAGGATAAGGAGGAGGAAAAATAGGAAAAGGGAGAAGAAGTAAGCAAGACAGAGGAGAGTCAAATCTAAGGGAGAACGATCTAGGGTAAGGAAGAACATGTGTATAATGAGAAGGATATAAAGGAAAAATTAGGCAGAATTACACGGAATAAGGCGAAAAACAGGAGGATGAAGAGAAGAAATAGATGGAAGAAGAGTAAAAGGAGGAGCGAAATTGATGAAAGAAATAGAAGATGCAAAATATGGAGAGTAGAAGGCATAGAAAAAAGGCGTAGGGAGGTAGAAGAAGACAAAAAAAGGGAGGAGAAAGGATGAGAGAATTGAAACAGTCTAGGGGAAAGGAGGGACGTAAAAAATAGTAAAGGTATAAGAAGAATAAGGATTGAGGAGCAAAGGAAGGAGAAATAGGTGAAGGAAATAGAGGAGCAGGAGAAGGAGAGAGGTGAAGAAGAATGGAAAGGACAAGGGGACGGTAATCTTCTCTGTCAAGATGTTTTTTTCTTTTGAAGATTCTTCATTTCGGTTGATAATTTTACTTTTTGCATGAAAGCACATCTGTCTCGTTGAAATCAGAAAAATAATAAATTTATTTCGAGAGGTAATCTTCGGGAAAATGATTTTCTTTCAGATTGAAATTCAAATATTGTTGACAAATTCAAGTATTTGAGAGAACGTCCCCCTAGGTTGAACATTCAACTATCTTGTTTAAGTCCTCTCTCAGGCTACAAAATTAAACTATAAGGATCGAAATGCAACTTCTTTTATAAAAATTGATTTTTTGATTTATGAGTTCGACTTTTCAGTGGCAGCTTAAATAATTATTAAATATTATATCCACCACTAGAATTCAGGAACACTGCTAGCGAAAAGAACGAAGTACCAAAAACAATCTTCATCTCCTCAAAAAAGTCGAAGAGAAGTCGAGAAAAATATGATTTCAAGTGGATCTTGTGAGATCACAAACTGGAAATCATTCGCATGTTACATCAAATTTTTCCTTCTTGAAAAATCTAGTGGAGTTGGCATTGATGAGGACGAGAAGAAGGTGGAGCTGAAGGGAAAGGAGTAAAAGCGCGCGGAATGAGAGAAGGAAGAGGAGAAATGCGAGTAAAAATAAGGGAGGAAAGAAAAAAAGAAGAAGGTAAAGGGGAAAAAGAATGAATAGGGTGCTGAGGATGAGTATGAGGAGAAACAGCGGGAGGAGAAAAGAAGGAAGATGAGAATAAGAATATGAAGAAGGAGGGCTGGGAAGAAGGAGAAGAGTGGAAGAGGAGAGTGGAAACAGAAAGGAGGTTTGAGGATAATGAGGATGAGGGGCACAAAGGGTAAGAGAAGGAACAGAATGAGCCAGAGAAGAAACAGGACAATGAATAGCAGAAGGGAAGAAGAGGCAGGGAGAAGAGGAGGAAAAGAGAAGAAAAATAGAGGAGATGATGTAGGAGTAAATCATGAGAAGAAGGTAAGATAGAGGAAGACGGAAAAGATGTGAGTGAAAAAAGAGAAAAATAAGGAAAATGGAGGAATAGAGGAGGAGAGTAAAAAGAGAACGAGAGAAGAGTGAGGAGGAGGAGGGTATGGAGAAGGAATATCTGAAGGAAAGAAAGGAGGTGGAGAAGAAAATAGGAGAGGAGAGAGGAAAATGAAGAAGAGACAGAATTGCAAAAGCAGAATAGGGATATGAAGGTAAAGGAATAGTGGGAGGATAGAATGTCAATAATCGAGATAAATAATAGGAAGAGAAGGGAAAATAGAGAAGGAGATAAAGCGAGGGCAGAAAGAGGGAAGATGTAGAGGATAAGAAGAAGAAGGAATGTGAGGAGAATGAAAAAAAGAAGTCAAGAAATAGGAGAAGGAACATGAGCAGGAATTAGAGGAAGAAAGTAATGAGAAATGGATCAGTAAAAGAATAAGAAGGACGAGAGATGAAAGGAGAAGGAGTAATGATAGGAGGAGGACAAGAAAAGAGAAGAAGAAGATAAAGAGGGGGAGGAATCAGAAAAAGAGGAAGAGGGGGAGACGGAAAATGAGGTGGAGGACAAAGTAGAAGGGGAGAGACGACAAGAAGAAAAAGGGATGGAAAGGAGAGGAAAAAGAAGAAGTGCGGGGAGGAAAAGGAGGACTTGTCGCGGGAAAGATTTGCCACATTCGACTCGATATGGCCCTTTCGAATCAATGTTCTAGCTTGGATATTCATGTTTCTTGGTCAGGAATTCGATTACCTGGTTGGAAGTCCAATTACTTTGAGTTTCACCTCTTTCTTTAGAAAGTTCGAATGAAATGGGCTCATGACGTTGTGCGGTATTGTGTCATTAAAAAGGAGGAGAAGAAGGAAGAGCAGGACGAAAATGAGAGAAAGCGCTCGAAATAAGAGAAGGAAGAGGAGGAATGCGAGTAAAAATAGGGAAGGAAAGAGTACAAGAAAAAGAATGAGGAAAATGAGAAGGTATAGGAGAATGAGGATGAGGATGAGGAGAAAGTGGAGGAGATAGAAAATAAGGAGGATGAGGATAAGAATATGAAGGAAAAGGAGTCAGAAGAAGAAGAAGAGTGGAAGAGAGGAGCGGAAACAGAAATGTGGCTTAGATGATAATGAGGATGAGACGGTCAAAGGGCAAGAGTATGAAAAAGAGGAGACAGACAAGAAATATCACGATGAAGAGAAAAAGAAAAGAAGGAGTAATAAGAAGAGGAGAAAAATATGTGGGGAGATGTATGAGAAAAGCATGTGTTGAAGATAAGAGAGAGGAAGAAGAAATATAAGCATGTAAAAGGAGAGACAAAAGGGAAAATATGGAGGAGGAGAGTAAAAGGAGAAGGTTAAGGATGAGAAGAGATAGGAGGAGGAGGAGGAAGAATAGAAAGAGGGAGAAGAAGGAAATAAGACAGAGGTGGGGAAAATAAGAGAGAGAACGAGCTAGCGTAAGGAAGAAGAGGTGTATGATGAGAAATGAATAAAGGAGAAAAAAACAGAAGGAGAAGGAATGCGGAAAAACAGGAGGGTACAGAGAAGGAATAGATGGGAGAAGAGTAAGAGGAGGGGGAAGATAAAAGTAAGAAAAAGATTAAGAAAAGTATATAAAAGGGAAAGCGTAGAGGAAAGTCGCGAGGGGAAGAAGGAGATAGAGAAAGGAACGCAAGAAGAAGAAAAAAGGATAAGAGGAGGAACAGTACGTGGCATGACAAGGAGGAAAAGGAAGAGGAGGAGGGAGAAGAGTGAAATGGATTTCAGAAGTAGGAAAGTAAGGGGCAGGAGGATGGAGCGAGAATCAAACCAAATTTTGTTCCAAACTAAACTTCGTATTGTATGGGAAAAGAAGCAACTCAAAAGGAAAATAAGGATGAAGGACAGGAGAAAGTTTTCAAAAGATTTAAAGGAGCTGAGGGTGAAAAGAGGAGAAGAAAATATTCCATAGACATGGAGGAATATGAGAAGAAAGAAATACAGAGTATGAAAATTGAAAATGGAATGAGGGCAGGTATCGGATAGATGAAAGAAAAGAGGAGAATCAAGATTTAATAAATGTATTAAGATGACGAGATGAGGAATATTGGAATATTCGAGAAGAGTATGGAAGGAGATGGGAAAGATAAGGTAAGTAAAGGAGAAAAAGTTGAGTGAAAGGAATATAATATTAGGAGAATAATAATAAGGGAAGGGAGTGGATGTATGTGGATGGGTAGAGGAGAGATAAGAGCATAGTTGAATAATAGATGTATGAGAATAAAAGAGTAGATGGAAGAATGAAAGGAAAAAAGTGATAGAAGAGAAAATAGTAGGTCAAGAAGGATAAAGAGGAGGAGGAGAAGGAGCACGTGGAGAAGAATATATAAAAAGTGGTAATAAGAAAGGACTTTTTGTATAGCACAAATTTATTTTGAGAAGTTCTTCTATTTCGGAGCTTTTGAACCCTTAATTTTTAAATTAACACTTCTCATTGAGTGTAAAGTATTGATTTTCATCATTCTTCGTTTTTTAAGATTTTACGTTCATCTCCACGGAATGATACCTTATACCAATCAATTTTAGGGATACGCCTCACTTCTGTTCCATAAACATTTTCTTCCCCTGGATCTGCACAAACACGCTCCTTTCCCTTAAGAGCTGGACGAATCCGACCTATCCAGCATATAAACCTTGTTGTGTTGCTACATAATGTTCTCCATCTGGTATTGGAAGGACTGTACGATCAGCGGTTTCCTAGAAATCTATCTTATCAACCGGAAATCTAAGAGGAACTTCAAAACGATTCGAAGGAGCAGGACCTATTTCCTGAAGCTCAGGACGTACCCTGGTACTTGTGCTCGAATCTGTAAACAAAAGGGGAAATAGGTGAATTATTATATACTGTACTTACTCCTTGTATTATATGTACGAAAAAAGTAATAATCACTGAATATGTATTAGACCCCGCCATAAATGAGCCCATCTTTACTCTTCCAGCTCTTCCATCTCCTTTATCAACTTTTCCTAGGCTCTTTTCTCCATATAAGCTTTCATATCTCTCCTAACTATCCACATTTTTTCAATTGGATGTCCCTATCCTTCTTCCAATTACTGTTTTTAATTTATTCCCAATTTTTCATTCAGCTATTTTTTACGATCTCCCCGATTCCTCTCTCTATATAATTTGGCAATCCTTCTCCTATAACTCATACACGTCTATTGTATTTCAATCCCCCTTCCATCATATATCTACTGTCTGCCTTAATTTCTTTTTTCTTATTCACAATAGTTCGTTTTTTCTTTCTTGTCCTTTCTCAAGGATTTCAAAAACTATTTCACCTCTTTGTAATACCTCCTTCCCTAATGCTTACTCAACTGACCCCTTCTATTTCATTTCCCTCATTGCTCTCTCTATTTCTTCCCTTATGATATTCATTCCATCTCTCTTTTCCCCTTCTTCATCTGAACTCCCATTTTTTCATTTCCAGCTCCTCCTTACAATATCATAAAATGTATCTCTCAATTCAGAATTTGACTATTCCATTGTTTTTGGTCTCTTTCGACGGTAATGAATATTTTTCGTTGAAAATTAAACACTTTTGTGGAAGATTCTTTTGTGGTAATGTTAGAAATTTTATAGAAACAATATGATTCTTAGCGCATTGAATGCATATTTTTTTGTAGGAAACTATTTGTGCTCTCGGTTGGAAATAACGTTTTTTGGTCAAAACTCTGTTTTCTATGTTCGAAAAAGTAAAAGTTCGTTCCAAATTGATAAGTTTTGGTAAAGAGTTCAACATTTTTTCGTACAATTAAACCGTTTGATGACTTTTTACATTCTCATCATAATGAGAAGGTATTGGTTTCATGTAAAAATTGACTTTCACGGAATTTATGAAATATCCACGTTTTGCGACCTCCTGATTCTGAAAAAGTAGTTTTAACGTTGGTGTCTGTCTGTCTGTTGTCGTTGCCGTCGTTGGTGTATGTATAGTCCATAACTTTTGAAAGACTAATCGGATTCAATTGCCCTTCAGCACACATTTCGAGGGACCAAAAAGAGATGTCGATTTCGTAAACCAGCTATTTCGGATGAATAATAAAAGAGGGGGAGCATTTCGAAAATTTCTTTTTTACTTTTTCCAAGACTCAAAATTTGTAAGTACAATTTCTTGTAGCGCGTGAAAAGTGAAACAATTTATCTAAATCATTTTTTTCGATTAAAACAAACTTGTCAGAGTTATGGTATTTTCAAAATTCAAAAATATGAAACAAAATGAGGATTTCTAGCCAAATAACGCAAGATTGAAAAGAAAGTCAGAAAGGAAAAATGTTTCTTTTTGAGAGCCCTACAACATCGTAAATACAACTTTCTGAATTTTCTCAAGAAATCGAAAATTCCAATTTTCATCGCACGAAAAATTATGAAAAATAATCTGTGAACTCGATAACTTTCGAAAGAATGATCATATGCGATCGTGCTTTTGCACGTATTTTGAGGGACGCAAAGAAAAATTCAAGTTAAAACTAACTAAAAATGAAAAAAATGAAAAATAGTTTAAGCATGAAAGCGTTTCTTCTTCTGGAGCCGTCGAGGATGATCTTTGCAACTTTTCTGGTTGTGTCGGAAAATCGAAAATCCAAATTTTGGTCGCAAAAAAAAATAATAAAAAATAGGAAGATTCATTTTTTGGTCACACTATGCAAGCTACGGGAAAATCTTAATGGACTCAACTCGTGCACCAAAAAAAGATCCACAAATTTGGTAATCAGGAAGAATAACCATAAAAATGAAATAATAAGATTTTTGAAAAAAATCGTAAGGCTCACATAGAAGATTGATAGAGAAAAGTTATTTTCGCAACATGTCGGGCGGAAATTCGATTTTCACCCGACTCTAGGAAAAATAGTGTTTCCCCCACTTGTTGAACAAATAACTATTACCCGAAACATATATGTAAATTTGTTATAATTTTTACCATTGGACGCGCAGTTCTTGTTTCAATCGTAAGGAATAACATTTTTAATTTTTAAACTTCTCTACCGCTTAGGACGAACTTTGAACGAGTGCGCAGCACAAGACAAGCGATGAGGATGTATTCGTTAAAGCCGGAGAATCTTTGACAAAAGTGAATTCACACTCATAAAATTTTTGTATTTTATGAAAAAAGTTCATTAAAAAAAATGGTTATTTGTTGCATATTGATCTTCTGGATGTAAAATTCAACTGTTTCATTAACAGTTTATTTTTCCTTTCTGAGCCTAACTATTTTGGATGCACTGAAGAGAGCCTCCATCCGTGGCCAAAATGTTTGCCAAAATTTAATTAATAAATAAACAGACGCATGTAACAATACACAAATTGAGACCCGAATGCCAATACAAAAAACTTCAGATTAAAAAATTTTACTATTGGGTCAATTAAAAAACGACCTATTCCGGAAGAACACTGAGGATAGCAACGAATAATGTTAAATTGAATTTTTTTGGGTTAGAGGTTGAATTAATCTGTCAAATTTTTGTTAAGATTCTTTATTTTGGTTGGAAAATTTAACCTTTCGCATGAAAGATGAAGCATGAAAGATTTCGACTGAAATCAGGAAAAGAAGTAATCCAATAATTTGGAGTTACATCGTCTGGGAAATGATGTTTTTCAAATTGAAATTCAAATATTTGGTCAAGAGTTCAAGTATTTTGCTGAAAATTTAAATTTTTTCATAAAATGAAACTTCTTTCGGTTCAAATGGATCCCAGTAGGGTGAAAATTGAACTTTTTTGTTGAAGTCATCTTTTTTGATACAAAATTAAACTTTGAGGTTCATAATGCAACTGTTTTTGATAGAATAATTAATTTTTTATTCATAAGTTCGACTTTTCAGCTGCAGTTCGAATAATCAGTAAATTTAATATTTATTAATAGAATTCAGGAACACTGCTAACAATAAAAACAAAGTACCGGGAAAGTATCTCCATTTCCTTGTAATCGAAAAGAAGTTGTGAAAAATGTGATTTCAAATGAATCTTGTGAGATAGATGCGTGATTGGAATATATAGTGGAGTGGCGCAACCTATTTTTCTGAGATATTTGTATTTCATCAATCTGTTACTTTTTCCCTTGAAAATCGTCGGAATTTCGTTAGAGCCTTGATTTATTTACACTTCCAAAGCGTCACTTGTTTTCGAGAACTTATAGTCATCTGGAGTTGAAGGCGATGAAAATCTATCAATTTTTTTTACTTGAGGAGTAAATTGAAATAGGCTCATCAGGTGGTGTGATACCCCAGCATTGATGAGAAGAAGGAGGAGGAGGGGGGAGAGCGCGCGAAACAGGAGAAGGAAGGGGAGAAACGCGAGTAAAAATAGGAAAGGAAAGAGAAAAAGAAGAAGGAGGGAGGATGAGTGTATGAAAAGGAAGAAGGAGTGTAAAGTCGGAGAAAAGTGGAAGGGAAGAAAAGAAACAGGTAGAAGTGGTAGAGGATGATAAAGATGAGAAGGACAAAGGGGGAGAGTAGAACAAAAGAGAGAGGGGGGGGGGAGAAGGAATAGACGCAGGTAAAAGAAGAGAAAAATGAAGAAAATAGAGTAGTGGATGGAGAGAGTAAAAGGAGAAGGCGAAGGGTAAGGGTAATACGAAGGATAAGGAGGAGGAAAATAGGAAAAAGGTAGAAGAAGGAAATCAGCCGAAGGAGAGTCAAATCAGAAGGAGAACGATCCGGCGCAAGGAATGAGATGTGTATAAAGAGGAGGAGATAAAGGTGAAGAAAGAACAGAAGGGAAAGGAATGCTGCAAAACACAGGAGGATAAAGAAAAGAAATAGATGGAAGAAGAGTAAGAGGAGGAAAAAAATTAATGGAAGAAATAGAAGATGCGAAACATAGAGAGGAGCAGGCGTAGAGGAAAAGCGTGGGGAGATAGAAGAAGAGGAAGAAATGGAGGGGAAAGGATAGGGGAATAGGAACAGTGAAAGGAAAAAGAGGGACGTGGAAAATAGTAAAAGGATAAGAAGAAGAAAAAGGATTGAGGAGGAGAGGACGGAGGAATAGGCGAAGGAAAGAGAGGACAAGGAAAAGGAGAAAGATGTAGAAGAGAGGAGAAGACGTGGCAATAGAGAAGGAGAAGACGCGCAGAAAGGAGAAGGAACGGGGGCAGAAGGGAGGAGAATGTAGATAGAGGGTACGAAGGAGAATGAGGAATGGGTCGGAAATCCATTCTCCCTTTTTTTACATTCTCATCATTTATGATTGAGAAAGTATTAGAATCGTCTGAAATTTCACATCTTGAATTTTCA
>WSXT02157827.1:0-10128 GCA_011762715.2 Neuroterus valhalla | reverse complement strand
CTCCTCTTTCTCGCCTATAACTTCTTCTACCCTACCTTCAATCCTCTCCATCCCATCCCTTTTGTGCACCATCACAAATTTGCACGTCACACCTCCTATCTTTACAGCCCTCATTTGCACCCCCTGCCCTTTACCACCACCGTGCATTTCTTCTTCAATACCCTCTCTGATCCCCGTTATAATCCCTCCACTAGCCCTACCTTCCTTCTTTAGCCTGACCGCCTCTTGGAGCCTCCACCTAAACCCTCTTGGTAGCCTTGGTTTCATCCTGTCCCACTCCGTGCTCTCTACCCACGTTTCTACCAGTCCAACAACATCAAATCCCTGCACAAATCTCCAAAAGTCCTCATCTTTCTGTTTTATCTCTGTTACATTCCAAAAGAGCACCTTTATCGCTCCGCCACCCTGCTGTTCCTGAACCCCCCTATTTCCTACGAAATAAGTCCCTCTGCACTTCTCTCAACTCCTCTTTCTCCTCATCCCAAACCAACATTTTCTCCTCTATTTTTATTTTCTGATATCCCGCCTTCGCCGCTCTTCCTTCACTCCTCTCCCTTCTAGCTCTGTCATTTAGCAATCTTTGAATGTCTCTCTCTCTTTGCACGTCAGATCGTGATCGATGAATACCTTCTTACCCTTAATCTTGCTTTTACTCCGCATCACCGCCAACTTATCTTGTCAGTTCTCCCACTCAACCACTGCTACTTCATTCCCTTTTTTCCCCACTAGCCTCACTTTAGTCGCCTTGCCTTGAAACTCCCCTGTACCTTGTAGGAGCACTTCCACTCCCTTCCGTTCTTCTCCGCTCCTCAACTTTAGCCCTCTTATCACGATATTATTTCTTCCACCCTCCTTCTCTCTCCTCTCCATTCTTAATTCTATTGCGCTTATTCTTCCTCCAATCACCACCTTCTCCTTCTCGTACCCACGCCCTCCCACTTCCTCTTCAATCATGCTCTCTACCTTGCCCCAGATACTCTCCTGCTCTCCTTCCGCTCTGCGACCTTCTCTCATATCTAACCTACCCTGTACCTCCCCGAACTTTCGTCTGTCCTTTCCATCCATACCCTAATATCCCTCCTCATCTGTTTTACCTCATCTTCTCCTGAAGTTCCTTGCCTTCACGTTTCCCCCGCTCCCCCAATTAAGCCTCTTCCGAATACTTCGCGCACCGCTAGAAAGCAATCTAAGAGTCAAGTAGACTGATTCCTTCTCCGCCTGCCTCGGTCCCAGCACTCTCGTCGTCACCATCAGCCTGAACTCTGTCTATTCTTCTTCCGGTAAGGAAGACTACTACCACTGCGGTGACTTCCTACTGCATCCAACATATGTCTCTTTACGGCATTCCCGCTTTACTGCAATATCCCTTTATTTTCTTATTTGCTTCCTTCCCTTTACACTTACCGTCTGGACGAGTGCCAGTATCGGGGTTTGTAGTCCTAACGCGAGAAGCAATTAGAAATCCAGTTTGAACCAGATTTGAAGCAACGACTGACTTGGCGGAGGTAAACACTCAGGACCGTATGTATAGTCTCGTGAATACGTGCGTCGCAAGTCTCCAAGTAAACAACTCCTATACTACGCAATACGGTCCTGTCTTTTCAAGGCCGATGGGCTGTCGTACTGCATCATGCGAGGGTCGGAGGGAGGGACAGAATCACTCAAGCATGAACAGCCGAGAAACTGGCGCTAACTCGAGAGGAACCCGTCCAAGCGGTAAGTGTATTACTCTACCCTAACAAGCCCTTGCATACACCACTCTTTCTCCCTACCACTTGTATAGACTTCCTTGCTCCCCTTCACAACTCAATCCCTCATACAGCAATTTACCTTCCTTCTCGTCAACCTAACCTCACTTTTCCTTTTTCACCTAACTTCATCCGCCCCTCCCCCTACACATCTAAAACTACTTCTACCCTTAACTCACCTTTCGCGCCCTTATGCACCACCAGAGCTTCCATCTTCACCCTCCATTCACACCTTCAGCACAAATTCCGTTAAACTTTATCACCACCTGTCAACTAGCACACTCCACTACCCAACATGCAAGTCTCTGAAAGTTACTACTAAGTTACAAAGCTTGAACTCTTAGCGGTTTTAGATTCTTTCGAGAATTTTTCCTATTATCTTGTTTGTAGGAAATTTAGTATTCGAACAAACCATTCAGCTCTTCAATGGTTAATTTCTATTCGTAATTCAGATGACCAGTTGGCAAGCTGATTAGGGAAATTGAGCAAGTTTAATTATGAGATTACTAATCGAAAAGGATCTGCTTATAATAATGCAGATGAACTTTTACAACTTCCTTGTGAAGAATCATCTTGTAAAAGCTATTCAAAAGTTGGATACAAATTTTCAACCAAAAAACTAGTTGATCGCATTTGTCTTCTTAAAACCAATCCTTCAGATTTCTAAGGTAGACCAAGAAAAAGATTAGGTATTTTAGTGTTCTTCTTAAGTTTAATAAGGATAATAACAGACCTCCTCGAGTAGAAGTTTCATCTAAAAGTTCTTCTCTTAAATTTTATCTTTTGCAATGGGCGATGTGAATCGCTAGGTTTGGAAACGTTCATTTGGCAGTTAATCGTTAAAAAAATTAGGATCGGCAAGATGCTTTGTGAAGCTCATGATTCTACCAGAAGTGGACACTTTGGCATAAGCAAAACTTTGGACAAGGTTCGGCGTTGATTTCATTCGGTCCAAAACCGAAATCAAATGGTCAGGTCGAACGCTTAAATAGGACGATCCAGCAGTATTTGTCTTGTTCGTTTCAGGAAATCAGCGAGATTAGGAGATGCTGGTCCCGATATGCTTATTGGTGTTTCGGTCTCCACGGAACGAGACCACTGGGATGACTCCAGCAGAGATGTACCTTGGACAAGATTTGCAATTACCATTTGATCTGCTTAAATGAATTCCAGCCGATGTCTAGTTCGAATCACCAGCCAATTACGTGATGAACGCTCAACGCCAGATGAACAAGATACATGATCTCGCAAGAAAGAAAATGTAGATAAATGAGCAAAGAAAAAAATCCACTATGACAAATCTGCAAAATTGAAGATCTTTACCCCCGGTCAAAAAGTATGTCTATTCAATCAAACAGAAAATCGAACCGTCATAAAAACAAGATTGTTCATACAGATCGTTTACCAGAGTACCAAGCACGTTCTCAAGTGGGGAACTCTTCTGCTAGAGTTTTCGGTTCTGTGTTTTCCCTCAAGCTGCGGGCAGATGACAGAATTCAAGCCGAACTACAGAATGCCATCTCCCACTCGAATTCAATGTCAAAACACTATGAAGACTCCTTTCAAATCAATTTCCTTGATTTTCAAGACACTGGTCCTTCTTTTCCTGGAGTGGTGATTGGGTTGGTACCGTAAGTCACCATTGGAAGAACAAAGATTCGCTCGCTTGGGTCAAGAAAGAAGAAGATTCAAGGATTTCAAGATTCGAGGTCTAGGTGCCTTCCTGGAATGATTGTTGGGCTCTGCCTCGAAGAGTTGGTGCCTTGGCATCACTGAAGCAACCATTGGTCGACAACAGATTACCTCGCTTGTTTTCGAGAGTTATCTTTGTCATGGAAGAGTTTTCGATAGGAGGGGGTAGTGGGATGATCGGGCATTTCGAATAATTTCTATTCGAAATGCTATTTGCGGCAACATCAGTTTATACATGCTGTTTTGGCTTTTTGTTTTACATAGAGACGCTGAAGAGTCTGCCAGTTTTGTTTTGACGTTCATGTATCTCGCATATAATAAAATACAGTTTTACGTCTTTATAATTGTTTGCGTGTGGGTATCATTAACTGGAACAGAACGTGACTTTTCAGGATATCGTAACTAATAAGCACTCTTGAGTGACTACAGTCTTCACCTTATTTGAACTGAGGAATTCCGAAACTCAAATGGAATTTACGCTCATTAGAGTTAATGAAGAAGAAGAAGGGGGGATAGCAGAATTTTTGTGGCCATGGAGACCTTGTCGGTATGTGGGGGCCATGGTACTGGCAGATTCTAGCTCAAAGTGAAAAGTGCGGGTTCCTTTTGCAATCTAACGTCCTTTTTCCTTATGTAAACTGCATGTCCCAATGCACATACTGGATCCATTTTTTTTATAACGATAGTATATTACAATTTTTTTCCTTGTATTGTATATTATTCTCCTTTCTCCTGGCTCGAAATCACGTCCAATATTTAACAATAGATAATAGAATAGCGTTGTCAGCTGCTTGCTCACGCTGCGCCAGGTTTATGGATGTTCTTACTTTTGCGGCTCTCATCAGCGCTCCTCGCGATCATTACGCGTTTTGTGAGCCGTATTCCCCGCAGCTCTTGAACACCGTCCAGTGAAGCGGTTACACGGGGGAATGAGGTTAGCCCGCCCAATTTTTGCCAAAACGAGGCACAGCCGAACTTTTGCTCGTCGGTCTTCAAAAACATATATAAAGGAGCAAGTCGTAAATGAAAGTCAAGTAAATAATGATAATTATATAATAAATTTAGCCTTCTCGTCCAAATTTTTAAACTTTTCTTCCTCGTCCACGGATACAATTTTTGTTGGTTCCCTGAAAATTCTGTGAAATGTTTCTCATTACAGCCTTTTTTTTAGGTAAGATTTCTGAGCTTGTCTCCATGTTATGTCACAGTCCGGCAGCAGTCGCCCGCGGCCTTCAAGACGTGGACCATTGTGCTCTCTACATAACAATCGCCTGGGCAATGGTAACCCCACCATTAACAGGAAAGGGCAGGGATCCTTCTCGTCCCCCGAAAATGTGGTCAAGGACCTACGACTCGGCAATAGCAGCTCTGCCGACCCATCGGTGCAAAATCCCTCTAGAGCCCCATTCGGGAACTTTGAGTCTCAGGTCCAGGCGAAATCGCCACTCTTCTCTTAAGGATTCTCTAACCCTCACACACCCTAACAGTGGGCTGCCAGCGGCTTCTTGGTCAATTAGTTGTCACGTACCCCTTCGAAGCTGGCTCTGGCCGGGAAGTTGCCCTGACGAAAACACTAACCTCTAGCTCTAGTCGGGATGTTCGAGGGATTACTCCGAGTTCGCCCCCTCCTCCCCTAGAGGTTCAAGAGTACTTGGACTGCCATATGCTTTGGAAGACATATCGGGAAGATCGATCCCTCCGCCCTGGTCAACAAAATCGATCGCGTTATTTTTGGGAGAAAGGGAACCAGAAAATAATAGCGAGAATGAGATGTGGAAGCATGGAGGGATTCAATAGGTTCTGGCTTCTGCAGGAGTTGAGAATGTGCGAGTTGTGTGGAAAGGGGTATGCGAAGGTGGAACACTGGCTCGAAGAATGCGAGGAGGTATATAGGAGTGGAATCAGCATGGAAATAATACTGCATAAAAAAGGGGGGGAAAGGCAATCGCATGGGCGAAGGGGGTGTTGGGCAAGATGGAGAGGAAGAGAAGCAAGGAGGAGGAGGAATTGAGATAGATGTGTAAAGGGGAGAGGAATTAGATGTAAGATAAATGTAAATAATGTGAATAGTAGATAATGAACAGCAAATCAGGCATAGTAGATGAGAAATAGGTATGAACCGCAAAGGCAGAGTTGTTCAATGCGAGGCTGGCAAAATGTAGGAAAATGCGTGCGAGACGAAGTGAGGAGGGCAAGACAATGAGAGCGAGCGAGCCGTCATAATTATAAGCTATGGATGGATGATATTGTGTAAAGTGTGGACGGATGTTAGAGTTGAGTATTTGATGTAAAAAAAATTTGTAAAACATGGTTTGTGAAACGTTCATCTATCTATCTATATACCACATATGAATTCGAGAAATTGAAATTCGGATTTCGGAATGACTGCGGCTACCAGGAGGCTGATCAGTGCTTGGAGGAGATGGAAAGTGCCCACCAGGGTGGCCGCAACTCTGATCGTGCCCCCCTCCCTTCCCCAGACTAGACACAACCCTCGGGAATCTCTCTGAAATGCTTCGCCAATGAGTTTCTACAAGACTTAGACGAGAATAATGAAAGAGTCCGCAATGTGTTGAGTCTTATGCAGGGTGAGTCTCCCTCTGCGTCTAATCTCTCGACACACAAGAATGTTGGCCTAAAGGAACTTGACATTTTATGTTATTCATTTTCTCACCTCATACGGATTTTCTTGCTGGTCTTTTTCTTTTGTTTCTCTTCTCGATTTCTTCTCATTTTGTTATCAGAAAGGGCTTTTTTTGCCAGCATTGCTCATATTGTTACTACGTAATAATTTATTCTAACGAGAATCCGTCCGATTCAAAACTTATCACTGATCCTTTGCGATCTTATCCGAGGTCCTACGAAATGACGAAATGACGAAGGTTCGAAAATGTATCGAAGCAAGAGGGGCCTCAGTACTCTCACGACTGGCGATTCTGTCGACACAAATTTTAAATTTATAGTTTTATATGTGTTTCCTTATAAATGTAAGCTCATACAGATTTTAATCCATGAGTTATAATTGGCTGGAACCTTAAACAAAATTAAATGATAAAATTATTACATCTTCACGTGCCAAGAGGAACAATAATAAAAATTAAGACTTGAGCGCGTGGACATGGTCCTTCGATACGAATCTTAGTAGTGATATTCAAATTATATAACGGCTCGTACGAAGATGAAAGCAAATTCTGTGAACTGTGAACCTGCATTTAATCCGTGAACAGTGAACCTGTGAATTTACAAACTGTGAACCTGCATTTTAATCCGTCAACTGTGAACCTGTGAATTTACAAACTGTGAACCTGTGAATTTATAAACTGTGAACTGTGGTTAATTTGAACTGTAAATAAAAAACTTGCTGAAAGTGAAAATCGCCAGTCATAAATTCTATGTGAGAGTGCTCTTTTTTTGAACTTTGGATCTTAAAAACGATCTAGACTTCATTGGAAAGAGGTTGATTGCATGGAGGCAGTCAAATATCGAAAACTAGGTCGTCGCAGTCCAACGAAAATATCACGGGGTCCCATGGAGATAATACAAATCTAAAAGGAAAATTCTGGAGTACATTATCGTTAGATTGTCCATCGTCGAAATTCAAGATAAGCTTCAAGAGTCGTCGGGGTCAGCTACATAAACATTCAGTATTGTCGTCAAACAAGTAAGAGTATCGAAATAAATTCTTGTGTTATCTTGAATATTCGTTCATTTTATTATCAAATTGAGCATAATAGCTGAGATTGAAAAAGCCAGGCAAATGAGAATTAATTGTAAATCTCGATTAACCAAATTTAAAACCTTCCTTGAGAAATGTAAAAATAATCAATCTGATGAACTAATAGATATAGAGGAAATTATATTTCGTTTAAAGAAAATTGAAGAAACCTGGAACGAATATGACAAGGCTCAAACGGTCATGGAATTATTGTTGCCTGAGTCGGATCGCGAGGACGAAAGAACAGAATTTGAAGATAATTATTTCAAATATTCATCATTAGCAATAAAAATTATTAAAGAAAAAATGCCTCGCGGTTCGTCTTCCGACTTTATTGTAAACAATTCTGATTCGATTTCGCAAGGACGTCGCATAGCGGAGCCTAAAGCCGAGCTTAATTCTCGACGCGATTCTGAGCTTGAAACACTGAGGAGTATTGTGCGTACACCTCCTGCGGAAGTTTCTACAATGCGATCGCGCTTTCCTTTGCCAAAGCTTGATCTCCCCACTTTTTCCGTCGTATACGATGAGTGGTTAGGCTTCCGAGATTCTCTCACCGCAATTATTGATGATGATGATTCTATTCCCAAAATTCAAAAACTCCGTTTTTTGAGGAGTTATTTAAAGGGCAACGCGGCCCGTGTAATTGATAATTCAGAAACTTCCGAAGTGAATTACGATGTAGCTTGGAAACTTCTTAGAGAGCGATACGATCATAATTGAATTATTATTCAAAATCATACACAAGCTTTATTTGAACTAACAACAATCAGCAAAGAGTCATCATCAGGCTTACGAAATTCGCTTGACAGTGCGCTAAGGCACATTCGAGCGCTCAAGGTTCTCGGGCAGCCTACCGACTCTTGAGATACTTTGCTTATTTATTTGATTATTACTAAACCAGACAGAGAAACACGAAAAGAATGGGAAAGGTCAGTGACGGGCACAGAAATTCCAACCTTTGATGAATTGAGTAAATTTCTAAACGAAAAATGTCAAATGTTAGAAGCTTTGAACCCACAATGCATTGATCACTCGAAAGGTAATTATAAGGGTGAAAATAAATCGGCTTTTACTGGAAATAAAGGTCACTCGTCAAAGACATTCCTGAATACTCAACCAAATGTTTCATGTTTACTTTGCAAAGATGATCATTATCTAAACGCATGCCCAGAATTTCTGAAAATGCCCTCGAGTGAGAGAATGCAAATAGCGAAAAAGAAGGGTTTGTGTTTTAATTGTTTGCGCCGCAATCATTTAATTAATGAATCCAAATCAGGAAATTGCACTGTATGCAATCGTCGTCATCATTCACTATTGCGCAGCGATTATAAATCGCAACCGAACATAAAAGGAACGAGAGATACAAGTAGTAAAAGTCAAGGTAAAAATTTACATGTGATGGATTCATCCAACGTTTTATTGTCAACTGCAATAGTGGATATGCTTGACAATAAGGGAAATAGGCATGCGTGTAGGATCATTTTGAACAGTGGGTCACTGCCCAATTCAATGACCGAGAAATCAGCGAAATATTTAAACCTGAAACTGATATAAACTGATGTAAACTGATATAACTACTGAACTACTACTGAAACTGATATAACTAGCCATACTCCAGCCTCTCCTATTAATAAAAACATCCTGGAAATTCCTAAACACGTTAGATTATCCGATCTCAAATTTGACCAGCCTGGCGAAGTGGAAGCTCTCATTGGAGCTGAACTTTTTCACTAAATTTTAAATACAAGCAAGATTCCTCGTGCTTTACCACGAACCACCTTGCAGAGCACTGAATTCGGTTGGATTGTTACGGGCAAGGTCAACTCTAACTGGAATCAGCAGAGGCTCAAATGTCACTTGGTCGGGGATAATCTAAGCTTACAATTAGAAAACTTTTGGAGAATAGAGGAGAGTGAGGAAAGGCGATATTTTTCCAAAGAGGAGGAAGCATGCGAGAATCATTTCTCTACCATCGTGCAACGCGATTTTTCGGGTAAACATATTGTAAGATTACCTTTCAAGGAGCAAAAGGAAGAACTAGGGAATTCCTACGATGTGGCGCGGCGAAGATATTTTGCCTCGGAAAGAAGACTATCAAAGAACTCGGACGTGAAGCAAAAATACCATGAATTTATCAAAGAATATGAAGATCTAGGGCATATAGAACAGATTTGAAACAGAACTGATCAAGGCTATTACATGACACACCAGGCTGTAGTCAGAGAATCGAGTCTTACTACGAAACTAAGAGTGGTATTTGACGCATCGGCTAAAACAAACACAGGAATATCCCTAAATGACGCATTGATGGTAGGACCAACAATCCAGGACAGAATATTTAGCATGATTCTACGCTTCCGTCAGCATTCATTTGCGTTGAATGCGGAAATCGAAAAGATGTACCATCAATTTTGGGTCCATCCAGAAGATAGAAAATACCAGAAGATCTTATGGCGAGATAGAATCGATGAACCACTAAGGACGTACCAACTGAAGCCTGTCACATATGGAACTTCGTCGGCTCCTTTCTTGGCCGTTCGATGCTTAAAACAATTAGCCGATGATGAAGGATACTCATTTCCCAGGGCAGCGGAGGTGTTAAAAAATGACTTTTATGTGGATGACCTTCTCATTGGAGCTGATTCAATGGAGGTCGCAAAGCAGCTGAGAGACGAATTGATAGAGCTAACGAATAAAGGAGGACTTCGTGTATGCAAGTGGATTTCGAATAGTCAGGAGGTTATTAAAGACCTCCCAGACTGCTCCAATCAAACGAATCTCAAACTTGATCCTGATCATGCGAGCGAGACCTTGGGCGTGTCTTGGAACTCACAGGAGGATATGCTCATTTTTGAAGTATATTCTATACCAGACCAAGAAGACATCTCGAAAGGGGTAATGCTTTCGCAAATAGCTAAGCTCTACGATCCTCTGGGACTTTTAGCACCAGTCATCATTTACGCAAAAATA
>WSXT02157816.1:0-10129 GCA_011762715.2 Neuroterus valhalla | reverse complement strand
GCCAACGGTCAACTACGTATAAGTGGTTTGTGCGGGGTCGGGGGGTCAAATAGGGGGGAAGTGGGACAAACGTGGGGGGGGGGGGTCAAATTTTACACAAATCTAATACCTTCTATGATGAGAATGTGAAAACGTTCAAAGAAAGGAAAAATTTCAGACTTTGCCTTGAATTTTGGATTATCAACCATTTTTTTCTCCCTTATAATTGACTCAACGCAGATACAATACCACAACATTGTAAAAAGCTACTTCCTCTATAGAATTCATCACGGAAGAGAAGTCTCACGAAAAGTTACAAAATACGACGTGTATCTAATAAGTTTGTAAACACCAGCATACAATTCAGATAAATCTGCTGAGGCGAGATTACGCAAAGTATCTTCGTGGGTACAATAGAAAGAGTCCTTATACCAGGACGTCACGAACCTAATTGCAACAACTGCATGCCAATTATCGAGCCTTGTCTTTCTTAGACTAGCATCTGGATTCTCGGATCACGATCTTCATGGAGCACTATAAGAATGAATAAGAATAATCATTAAGCTCTATAGTGCAGACGTTTATCACCTGATTAGTTACTTTTCCTGATACAGACGTTCACGCAATAATCCATTAAACTAAAAACAGATTTCACAGACAGAATTCATCTACGTTTTTACTAAATACAATGTTGTTGCAATTTTCTTCCCCTTCACTTGCGGAAAGCAATTTGAATTTGACATATTTCAAATGAAATAAGTTGACAACTTTTAATCATTTAGGTTTTTATTCCTTCTGATATTCTCGCTTTCTCATGTATATTTCATGTTATTCAATGACATTTAATCGTTTTCCGAAACATTTGTCAATCTTCCGATCTCGGAAAAGATGACATCTAAGAGAATTTATGTTGGAAAACATATGCTGAGATTAAAGAAAGTAAGAAGCTGAGAACCAATTAATAATAAATCAAATATTCAAGTTATCTCCAACTTCGAATAGCAGTAAGAAATTTGATTGAGAATCATATATGTTTCCTCAGTTAAGAGCCTATTTCAATATAAAAAAGTTATTGCATGTTTGCACAATTAATTATGCAACGCTTTTTGGAACATGCTACTTTGTGTTCAAATTTCCAAATATGTAACGGAGGAGAAAATGTTACAGATGTAAATCTTTGTGGGCTTTAACAACGGTAATTCGTGCACCTGACAGTTGAAGGGCCTTCTAATCAATCAAACATTGTTGTTATGGGATGACCTGTAACGAAAACATCGCACTCAACCTTGACAGTTTCAACATATGCTGCGTCATCAAAGGAAGTAGCGAGTCAAGTTGTAGTTCGGTGAGAATCGATTTTATTCTTTAACAATGACCCTCATTTGAACCCCTATAAGGAGCGGTGACTGAACTTAGGAAAAAAAGAAGTTAGATCTTGTACTTTTGACCCCTTCAAATTAACCTTTAGAAGCCCATAATCATATACGTTCTCTTACTTTCAGAAAATCACATCATTTAAGCTTGGACCATATTTTACAAATAATATTGGAGGATCCTACAGGGAATTTTGGTGAAAGTGCCGAAACAATTTCCTGCTGCAAATAATAATTGCCTTCGCCTGTACTGGTGCATGGTATAGTTAATAGAATTTGTTAGTAACGATTATTTTCAAACATTAAAATTATTAAAACTAATAACCAATAATCCACAACCTTCATTCTGATACCCTGGCCTATTTCCAGTCAGCTAAATCATTTGCTAAAGTTTTTGTTACCTATAACCAGAAATCTCCCAGTGAAAGGAACAATTTCTCTTTGAAAATTGCAAAATAAACTGCAGAGAAAAAATTTCGGTCACAAGTACGTCAGATTAAGAGTTATCTGAGCATTAGCAATAGTACTTCCTCCTCAGGAGGTAAACACAGTAATATTAGGGTGGTCCAACAATTTTTTTCAAACTTTTATGCAGGACGCCCGGAAATTTGTTCAAATCCACGAAAAAATAAACGCATTTTTTTGTTTTGAAAAAAAATAATATTTAGAGGTGGCGCAAGCCCCATGAAGTTTAAACACGTATTTCCCATAAGAAAAAAAGACGTTTTTGTAAATTTTATTCAGAATTCTCAATATTAGGTGAATTGAGTTCGAAATTCACCCTTCCTTTTCAAAATTAGTCACAGAATACGAGTAAAATATTACTTTTCAAATATCACCCCATAGGTCTATTTTATGGGATCCCAAAAAACCCCCATGAGTGAGAAAACGGGTTTTTCGAGTTTTAGGCGCTAATTATGATTTTTTTGCGATTTTTTAAACGCAGATTGTTTCAACTACATGAAATTCTACTTCATACTTATAATCAAATGTTTATTTAAATTTCTAAAACAATATTGTTATTGTTTTTAGCAACTTTTTCTTGGCAAAGGGTTGGAAAGTCAAGGTTTTTTCGGAATTTTTCAACTTATTTTCAACATTTTAGTTGTAACGAGGTAATAGTCAAGTAAAGTTAACAAAAATATTGTTTAAACCATTTATTATTAATTATAACAATATTCTTTCAAAATAATGCTACGAAGTTGCGGTTTTTCTGAAATTTTCAACTTCTCGTCCACTTTTAAGTTGAAGTAAGTAATAATTCAATTTAATTTAGCAAGAATAATTGTTTAAACAACTTATTATCATTGCTGATCATATTTTCTCTGCTTAATGATAGAAACTTGTGGTTTTATATGAAATTTTTAACTTTTTGCCCACTTTTTACTTGAAGTGAGTTTATATCTAATGCAATTCAAAAAATATAATTGTTCAAACAAATAATTATTGGTCATGGCTTCCTTCTCTTAGATCAGAGCTAAAAAGTTGCGGTTCTTTCTAAACTCTTAAGCTTTCGTCCACTTTTCACTTAGTAAGGTAATAATTAATGCGAGTTAACAAACATGCTTTTTTAAACAATTCAATATTTTCTATACACATTTCCTCTCAGATAAGTGCTAGAAAGTTGTGGTTCTTTTTGATATGTAAAGGTTTTGTTGTGTTTGGGGAAATAAAAAAGGGTCCATGTTGCTTTGGGCATTAGTGCTTGTCATGTATTTATTACGAATGGATATTTATATACCTTCAGTCATCCCAGTTTCCCCCTCTGTCATCCTAGCCTCTTCTTCTTTCATCCCAGTGCCCAGACACTGGGATAACTTTGCATTGAATTTAATTTGAATGAAATTCAATAAGATTGAATTGATTGAATTTTTGGTTGAATTACATTGTTCTTTATTTGAAATAAAAAATTTTTTTTTTGAAATATCAAACATTGTATTTTTGATTGAAATTTTATATTTTTAGGTCGAAAAAGCAGCTCTTTGGTTGAAAGTTGAACTACTTTTTTGAAAATTCAATTTTTGCGTTGAAAATCCATAATTTTAGTAGAAAATCCGAAATTTAAATTTTACTGAATGAATCCAGTTTCTGTGTTTTATTAATTTTTTTTTTTGAACATTGGAAAAAGAGCAAAAATAATTTACTTAAAACAATACAATACCATTCAAAATATGCTTCTCTCTAATGTTTATTTAATATTTGTTCACAACTAAAGAGGAAAAGCGAAGTTGAAGAGAAGATTCGCATTTTTTTGGAGTTCAATCGTCTAATATTTTTGTGTAAAAACTGATAGTCTCAAAATTCGACTAGCTCTTATTTGAGTAGTTGATATGAATTTTTATCAGATCCCTGCAGTTGGCTGGTTCCGAACTCAGTGTAAAAATGACCTATAATATTTCGTTTACAATGATAAAACGTAAACGAATTTAGCTTACCCCGAAAGAGATTTGGCTTGATGGTATGATGGAATAATGATAATAGCCATAAACAATAATAATTCGTTTAAACAACTATTCTTGTTGAAATAAATCAAATATTAACCCAGTACAAGTAAAAAGTGGGCAAAAAGTTTAAAATTTCAGGAAAAACCGAAAGTTTCTATCATTAAGCAAAGATAATATTATTAGCAATGATAATAAATTGTTTCAACAATAGTTTTCTTAACATGAAATAATTAATACTATAATCTAATTGAAAAGTGATAAAAAGTTAGAAACTTCAGAAAAAACCCGCAACTATGTAGCATTAATCTAGAAGAAAATAGCTATAAACATTTACCATTTGTTTAAACAATTATTTTTGATAAATTTATTTGAATAATTACTTACTTTGAGTGAAAAGCGGACAAAAAGTTGAAAATTTCTGAAAAAAAAACACAACTTTGTATCATTATTCTAAGAGAATATTGTCACAATTAATGTCAAATTGTTAAAATAATTATCTTTCTTGACGTCAATTGATTATTACCTCGATTTATTTGAAACGTTGAGAATAAGTTGAAAAATTCAGAAAAAACCTTGACTTTCTAATCCTTTTCTAAGTGGAAGTTGCTTTTGAAGTTAAGTTTTTTCTTATGAGAAATACGTGTTGAAGTTCATGAGGCTTGCGCTACCTCTAAACATTTTTTTTTTGGGTTCATTTTTTTGTGGATTCGAACAACTTTTCGGGCGTTTTGCATGAAAATTCGAAAAAAGATTTTTCGTACCACCCTTATGCACATACGCGTATCCATCGGACAGTAGTGCCTTGTACATGGAAGATAGGGACATAGTGAGAGAAGAAAAAGTTTTTAGATCGGTCCTTCTTTTACTATATTTTGATAAATAGAGGTATGAAGTTACGAAATTTGAAGTCCCCGTTTCATTTTTATGTCCATGAAGCGATAGAGATTTGATAAGGGAACACACAGTTAGGGTATGCGTTTCATTCATATTTGAGTATTTACCGTGCGTGACCTTTGAAGCAGCATACACCCAAGCCTACTGCATCTGTGGTTTTTCCAAAAAATGGATTCGACTCAGGAAAGTGAGTACTTTGCACATACTGTTATGAAAATTCTCGATTATGTTTTCATTTTTCAGTAAATCAATAGGAAAATCATGAAAATTGCATAAGTTTTCTTTAAAAAATAAGAGTACATTTAGAGAAAAGTTATAGTATTCGACAACATTTCATCCATATTTTTAATAAAAGTGATGAATAATATTCCTTAGTACCCAAAAAACTTCAAAACGGGTGCCGACATTTGCCTAAACCTAATCTATTGATCAAAATCTCCCTAAATTATGAATTACTTATTCCGAAATCGCTAAATGAATATTAATTTGCTTCACATAAAAATATAATTTTATAGAATATTATGCAAAAACATCTGCTTAAGATTTTTTATTAATGTAGTATAGTGCCAATTATTATGAACAATTTTTTAAACATTTTATTGCAAAAATTTTTTTTTCATGATTTGTAACCAGTCTTTTTTGAAAATATTTTCTAAAATAAGAAAAAAATATAAGGTACGTCATGTTCAAAAAACTTACAGATTATTAGCTATGAGCAATTGAAGATTGAACAAATTCATTTTCGGCTATTTTGACAAATTCATAACTCTAAGTTTCACAATATTGCAAAGTTTTCACAAATGCAGTTTACTTTTAAAGTGAAAACCATCCAAGTATTCTGTCATACTATTGAGCATATTCCCGATAACCTAAAAATTAAATAAATAGTTCGCTTCTAAACACAAAAAATCCTCAACAAAAATTTCGCGTGGGACAAAATAAATTTAATTGCCTGTTAAAATTATTTTTTTTCAAAGATGATTATTTGAAGAAAAAATGATTTTGCAAAAATTTAAATTGACAAAACGTTCGCACTCAATGAAATGTTGGATTTCTTAGGATTGATATTTGGGATCAGCGAGCATTAATAGATCCATAATATAAATTTTATAGATTTTCATGCCATTATTGGTAGATCACGGAAGGTTGAAAATTATTATGCATTTTGCAAGGGAAACAAGTATTCTAGAAAAATTGTGCAAATAAGTAAATTTGTTCAATAACCTAATATGATCACTAACTTCCTATTCATCTTATATTAAAAAAAATTTTTGTAAAAAATTGCGAAAAAATGTTTTGATTGCAAACTTTTGCACTTAATGGCAGAGATTGATTTTCTTTACATCACACTCGATTCTCGTACATTTCTTACCATGTCCCATTTCTGCAAGGGTAAAAACTATTGGAAAATTTTTCAAAATAAAAAATTTGCTCATTTACCTGTTGCAATTTTCTTTCTTATGCAATTTTCACAAAAATAATTTTTTTTTGTGGAAAAATATTCCGAAAAAAGATAAACTGCAAAAATCTTGCACTTAGAATCAATTCTCGATTATTTTGACATGATATTCTTGTTCAGCGACCCAAAAAACCTTGTAGGTACCACTTTCGTCCCGATTTTCGGAAATTTTCTCAACATGTCCCATTTTTCCATATACAGGCACCACTGTGCATCGGTTTGAATTCCAGGATGAAATGAAACCGGAAACAGTAATCGAAGGTGCGGATAAGATTTATCATCCAATAAAGTGTATCGTCATGCACAATTTATTCAAGCACAACATCCAATTATTCTGATGATTCTATAAGTGTGGTTATGGGTTATACTGATGAAGAATCAAAAAAACACTTAAAACGTGGAAACATTGCAGGGAACTATTGTTGATTCAACTATTTTTCAAGATATCTACGATCTACCTGTTTTTTCCTCTGGAAATTACGCATTTCAAGTGTTACTGAAGGTACGCTGAATCACGTGAACCTAACGCGATAATAAATTCAATCTTAAATGCAGAATAAATATCAAGGAAACAGTAAATGGTACATATATACCTATTAAGGAAACTCTGCGAGAGTAGAGGCATGAGATATTGCTGATTTTAGGGACATAAACTGCGTTTTGTTGTACAGATGACATAATTAATGTCTCTATTTGCATAGGCATTATACGAATTTCTAGTTTTCTCATAGAAAGTTTCTGACTCTGCCCTGAAAAGTTTAGATGATTCGATAGACTAATATTTATAACTTTTAGAAAAGCTTGCTACATTCTCCACACATATTTTTTTTATTCTGAAAGACATTCACACTCAATAATGTTATGCTTTTGTAAAAAGAAAGACCAACAATTTGGCGATTCCTGTCTAACTAGAACCCCCATATATTCTTCTCAATGTCCACAAAAGCCCATGCTTATTATGCAGTTTGCAACGTATTTATTGCAATTGAATGCCTGGCACTGGGGAAACTGAAAGGAATGCGACAACGTTCGATTCGTAGTGGAATTTCATTGAAACTTTCGAGATTTGGAATGACAGCGACGTTCTTCAACTATTTCATTTTCAGGAATGGAGCGCCTTCCATAATTAACTTTCATGCAAGAAATTAGCTATACAGCCAGCAATTTGTAATGTAGTCATAAAAAAGGGTTTTCTCAATGGTTTTAAAATGAGCTCTGAAGGTATCAAGCAGAATAATCCGCTGTCTTGCATTCAACAAGTAGAGCTTCGCTGTGTCATTATATGTCATCTTCTTGTAAAGGCACAACTCAACTTTCTTCTCCGAGGACAACAATGACTTACACTTCTTTCTGGCAGCATCTTACCATCTGATGCTCAGAAGACTCTTTCGTAATCGATAATAATTCTCACGGAGGCGTTAGTGCGGAGAACGTATATCCTACGTTCGTGTCGTGATTCTTGATATATCGATCTCGCAATGCCCTCCTCCATATTGGAACTAATTCACGGATGAATCGAAATGAGAATATCGTGGAAGGCAAACCAGGTGATCTCTATCCTGCATCCTGAATGAGAAATATGGCTCATCAAAATTATTACCTGTCTGCCCGAGCAAGTCAAAAGTCTGACTGGGATCCTGTTAGGATTCCGAATAAAGCCTCACTTCTACAAGTGTAAATATTAATACATGTACCAATTTCAGAAGTAATCTAGAAAAGGGACTGAAGCAACAACCAAATTCTAAATAGAAGAAAGACCTTTTTTTTCAGAATTCTCATAAGCGCTCATAAGATTAATGGCTACAGAAAATAGTACTGAAACAGGCCGAACATTGAACTCTCTTTCCTACTTTGCAGGACATTTTTTCACTTTTCATTCCGACACGTTTGTTCTATTTTGACAAGACTTATTTATAACATAAGTTTCTTGGATCTTGTGAAAATTTGAATAAAAAATAAGCGAGGCTTTCCGATATTCTTGTCTTAAAAAACCATGATGGAAAACCTTCCTGAAATACTTCCTCAACCCAAAAAGTATTCATTTCTATAAGACAAAATCAAGACCGTTATAATGTAAATGATGAGATTAAGGATATTTTTATAGAAAATTTTCATCTGATTAAACCGCAATGAAAATACGACTAGTGCTTCATAGCACCCTATGTATAAAAGACTGAAAAAGAATCACTTTTTGACGGGTCGGAAAAAATTTTACGGAAAAGTTATATTGCGTGCAGAGGACTATCGAAACCCTCATACCCACAGAATTTATTCCGAAAACCAGAACAATTCATTTTTCATATAAAAATTTAGAAAAAAATTTAATTTCTCTTTCCCGATTTGGAACCGAAATAGGGGGTATTAAGATTCTGATGCAGCGAAGCAAAAACGTTACTGTTATTAACGGTTAATTATGATACACATCATTAAAAGGAATCACAACCCTTTTTATGTTCTCATTCTAATTGAGAAGGTATTGGTTGTATTTGAAAATCGAATTTCGTTGATTTAATGAAATCTACACGTTTTGAGACCCCCTGTGTCAGAAGAAACAATTTTCACAGAGGTGTCCGTCTGTCTATAGTCTGTATGCCTGTCTGTCTGTAGTTTCTCACCTTTAATATATAGACTCGATATTTAAAAACTCGAAAAAGTAAAAATGCACATTTCCGTTCAAACTATGCAAGGCGCAAAAAAATGTTAAGGATCGCACAGATTTTGTTGAACTCGTAAAAAATGTTACCTAAAATGAAAAATTTCATTTTTCAGCAAAACTATGCGAGATAGTTAAATTAAAATAGTATATTATGTACGTAGGGGGAGAAGAGAGACTTTTCCGACGAGTGAATGTTTTCAGTACAAGTCGTAGGCGAGCGTGTAGCGCAAGCCGGAGACGAGTACTGAAAACGTACACAAATCGAAAAACTTTCTCTCCCCCCTGGCACATACGATATATTTTATAACAGATGGCTGATTTCAGACATTTATCCAAATACAGTCATGATTCCAGACAACATTGGAGTTCGAAAAAAGGTAGCATGATCGCAAAGAAGTTCAGGAGGTAAAAATTCGATTTAAAAATTCCTATAAAATTACGGAAATTTATGGAAATTTCCGGTCATTTATGGTAATTTCCCAGGAAATATGGTGACTTACCATAAATCACCCAAAATTCAATTTTTAAAATTTCCATAAATTTATGCAAATTTTCCGTAATTTATAGTATTCTCACAAGAATTTTATGATGAGTTAGGATGAATTACTGAGAATTAAAATTGAAAATTTCTATACATTCCCGTAAACTTAGGGAAGTTTTAGGTCATTTAGGGTATTTTTAGTGCAAAATATGGTGACTTACCGTAAATCACAAAAAATTCGGTTTTAGAAATTTCCATAAATTCATGAAAATTTTCCGTAATTCATGGTATTCTCACAGGCAATTTATGATAACTTAAGATAAATTACCAAGAATCCAATTTACACATTTCTGTACATTACTGTTAAATTTATGAAAATTTTCAGTCATGTATGGCAATTTTTCAGGAAAATATGGTGACTTACCATAAATCACCCGGAATTCAATTTTTGGAAATCTCCATAAATTTCCAGGAGTTTATGGAAATTTTCGATGATGCATAGTAATTTCACAGGTAATTTATGGTTACTTGAGATAAGTACCCCAAAATAAATTTGAAAATTTCAATAAATTTCCGGAAATTCTCGGTTATTTACGGTTGTTTTATAAGTTACGTATGATAATTTCCCATAAATTATCGTAAAATTCTATTATCTGCAACCAAAATTTCCTCAAAGTTTTCACGATGAGTGGAATGATTATCGTAAAATGGAAGCTTATTTATGTATAATTTTCATTATTCATCTCTGGCGTCACTTCACTCTCCTTTATTATTATATTATTATTATTTATCAGCATTTGGAACTCGAAAGTTCATTGCCTCATCTACCCGAGACCGCCACGC
>WSXT02157805.1:0-10129 GCA_011762715.2 Neuroterus valhalla | reverse complement strand
ATCTATATTCCCCCCTCCCACAGGAGATCGTCAGACATTGAACCCTTCAACTCAAATCCCTTCCTGAAATCCCCAATGACCCCAACTCTCATAACAAGCCTCCAAGCAATGCCTGACGTACTCAATCCTGTGGGATTTTTAATCTTTAAAACCTCTACCGTCTGCAGCCGGATTTTTTATTTAAAACGCTCGCATTCACCTGAACATTTGGTCAGAGGAGAGAGAAACTGCAGAAAACCAAAACTCCTGAGCGCAGTCGATTATCGACAGACGGGTTTAGATGTAGGCATTTGATAGCATCGAATGCCTGTACCGATCCTCGGCGTCAAATCTCCCGCTCGACAGTAATTAAACATGGTGAAAACACGACTAAGCGAGAATACCGAACAGTCACCCACCCGAGCGCTGACCGCGCCCGTTCATGCTTGACATTCGAGATCCCGCCCAAGTCAGAAGTTACCACGCAGCTTCTGCCGTCGGTACTATTTCTTATAATATAATTTTATCAACTGAAATAAAGAATGTGATGAACGTTTCTTTGTAAAAATAAAGTTCCATTCTTCGTTTTTCATTTGTAGTTATTTATTTATTGATAGTTTGGAGACATGTCCTTGACTTGATTGACCCATACTAATGTGTAAATCGCATTTTTTTTACTTGTTCCTGTTTTTTGGCGGGGCACATTATTGAAACTTCAATAGCTTTTATAATAATTTCCTGTCAGGGATATTTGTCGGAATATCAGGGAATTATCAGGGAAATTGAAAAATTTAATCTTGCGGCCACCCTGAAAGTTTACAAAGTAGATCCTCGAGAATTATTAGTAAGAACAAATTCATGACCCACGATAATCGTCCAAACTTAGAGAACTTCTTGCGTATGAATCGATAGTGTTTCATTATAACGATAAGAGAAACAGGTTATTTCGTAGTTGAATTATATGTTACGATTGGTAATAGTTACTCTATTTTCGGGATAATTTTCAAGGGTGATTTAATTTTAAATTAGTTATAGTTGGTAATTAAGGTCTACAAGTACTTCCAGCAGGTAACTACAGTACCTCTGTCGGATTTCACTGAAATATTCCGGATTTTGATCCAATAATGTGAATTTAACTGTTTAAATAAAATAAATATTATTTTTCTAATTAAAAATATACTGAAACAAAGATGTTACTGTTTTAGGAGATACATAGTAGCTGTAGGATTTTGATGCAGTCCGGATATCAAACGCTCGCATTGGATATCATGCAAAGAATGACTCTTTTGCAAGAAGCTGCTCTCGAAAGATTATACCGATGGACCCAGAATCAATGTAGGCATATAGAAAATGAACACCTAGCTCCTTTGTTGATCAAAGCTATGGGCAAATTACAAGAAAGACCTGTTCTTTTCAAGTACGTCAGCAATTTTATTCGAAATAATATTTTGAGATCTTGTCAAGATTGAATTTGATAACATCAGTCTGGTTTCAATATTGCATGACTTTTTTAGGTACTCCAGGTCTACTTTAAAAAAAACCCAGTCTATTCAATTCGATTTCAAAACATTATATTGATCGCAGACCTGTTAAGCTAAATTTTTTTATAGAATGAATGATTTATGTAAATGGAAGGGCTTTTCAACAATTATTGAATTTCAAGCAATTAATATTAATATAAAATTAGAATTCATATATTTATATCGAGGGTAATAAACAATTGCTAAAACATTTCGGAAAGACTCCAAATCGATTAAAATTATTTGATAGATTTCGAAACATTCCCAAAACTTTTGAAACATTTCAAAACGTTTCCCGAACTTTTGAAAGATTAAGAAAAAAGTCAAATATGTTAACCTACATCAGAGGTTTCGCAGAGACTTATAAGATTTGGAAGATTCAAGATAGATTTAAAAAAATTTCAAAGATTGAAAAATAATTCAGAAGATTTGAATGGCTTTCATAAATGTTCCAATTACACAAATTTTACGTCTCTTAGTTACACAACTGCCCTGCGATTTACCTTTCTCTCATCTTTTCTTATTCGTTTCTCTACAAGTTTCACTTCCAACTTGCATGCCTTCTCAAACCTGTATTTTATCTTTGTAGACTATGCAAGTTGGAAGTTAAACTTATAGGAAGAAAAAAGAATAAATGACAGGAAGGTAAATCGCAGGGCAGTTTATTAACTAAGAGAAGTGAAATCATTGGTAAAGCTCACTCTTTTTAATACTAACTCAAAACCACTTTTATATTGCAGACTTCATTCTCTTTCTTCTATTTTACTCTTCTTAAAAATTCATTTCAAGATTCTTCTTCTTTTCTCTATTTTCAAAAAACTTCCCCTCTTCTCTTCTCATTTTCGCTATTTTTCCCTAAGAGTTTTTTTTCATTTGTTTGAAAATTCCACTTTTATGTTTTTCGTTTAAAACTCTTCTCATTTGCTTGAGAATTCTACTGTTTGATTAAAGATTTAATTTTTTTTAATGCAAATAGTTTGTTGAAAATTTATCTTGTTGGTCAAAAATTCAGCTACTTCGTTGAAAGTTGAACTTTCAAGAAAACTGCATTTCATTGGCAGAAAATTGATCTCATCCGTTGCACATTTGACTATTGTATTATAAATTTGTTTCATTTTTTGCTCAAAGTTCATTCTTTGAACGAAAATTAAGGTATTCCGTATTTGGTTGAGAATTAATGTATTTTATTTATAATTCATCTTATTCGGCAGAAGGTTGATCTTTTTGGTAAAAAACTAATCTTGTCGGTTGAGAATCCAACTACTTGGTTGGTTGATGAACTCTTTCGTTGGAAATCTCTTTTTTTCGATAAAGATTAATCATTCTAATTCAAACTTTATCGCTTTGGCTAAAAATTCAACTAGTTTGTTAAAAAAAAATTTATCTTTTTTTTTCCTTAATTCAAATTTTATCGATATTATATTCAAATATCTTTTGTTTAAAGTATAAGTTATGACGTTTCTAGTTGAGAATTATATTTTTTTTGCTAGTTGGAGATTTGTTGAGGCAATTCTGGTCAAAAATCGCTTAAAATTGTTAACGTAGTTTACGTACGGCCCCTAACAATAACCCACGACGTACGTTACAGGTTTGCGTACTGCGTAGTGGGTTTCAGTGGGAGCGTCATGGCTTTGCCAGTTCAACGCGTGTAGAATTTCCACTTCCAAAAATCAATTGGAAAATTTAAAAATCGCCTTAAAGTATTCAAATAATTGTTGAGACTTCTAAATGGGTGCAACTCAAAAAATTCCGGCCACTTTTCTACAGTTCTTGCAGGTCATGTAGCAACCCTGTATAACAACTCTTTGGATTGAAAATCTATCGACAGATTTGTATTTTTACAGGTACATTCTGGATGAATATTGCACAGCCAGAAGATCCGTCCTCGTTGGATCTTTCATTGATGCCTTAACCTTAGGAAAAGGAGTAGTTGGAGCTCCTAATCCGATAGAAATGCACGCTCACGATCCGAAACGTTACGTTGGTGATATTCTTGCCTGGTTACATCAAGCCATCCCAATTGAGAAAGAGAATCTGATGGCTCTGGTAAAAACTTGTGACAAAACAGGTAAAAGCCTTTCCAGTCAATCTTGATGGAATTCTAAAAATGAATATATAAAATTCTTGGACCCTCTTTCTTTCTTGAAGTATCAAAAAACAACATAAAAATAAAACAGAAGAAAGATGCATGAGAAGTCAGTTCCTCCGAATTTGGTAGTTGGATTATTGGTTTGTTTATTTCAATTTCTACAGATTTCATGTATTAACTTGGTTGTTTGACGTTGAACAGAAATTCGGAATTGGTTTTTTCAATTTTTAATACATGAAATTCTAAAAATTATATTAGACATTTATCTACTATGAAAAAATTATTAAATAATTTTTCAAATGTTTGAAATCATCCTCTATGAGAAAGCAAGATTTCAAAAAACTCATTCATCAATTTCTATTATTCTTTTTGGTTGAAAATCTAACCATTTGGTCAAATTTTCAAGTTTTTTTTAGAATTTGTTTTTATTCGTTTGCTGAAGATTCATAAATTTTATTGTAACTTCATCTCTTCGATTTGATTGATGAATGAACTACTTGTGTTAACAATCAGATTCTAGCACGCACAGTACACAATAAATACACCGAATAACCCTCGGAATAACCCAGAGAAAGACATATATTTTTGATGATAAAAATCAAACTTTACAGCCGTTCTTCTATTCCATTTACGGTTCACTTACTTAATATTCATTTAAGAAGCATTCCTTCAAATTCAACTTCCGATTTCCAATTACAATTTGTAAGAATAGAACACTTTAAGAACACATTATACTCAATATTTGAGTATCTAACACTTGAATATAGTTTGACTGGTTTGTGAAAAATCAGTTTGTTGTTGTTAAAGATTCGTATTTTAGTTGTAAATAAAACTATTTGGTTAAAGATTAACTTCTTTGTAAAAAAGTCATATTCATGGATGGGGATTGAATTTTTTCGGTTGAAAATTCAACTATTTGGTTGGGAAATTGAAGTATTCTAATGAAAAATAAGCTATGAGATGAAAACTGAACTTTTTAAAAATTCTTCCTATTATTTGGAATTTACTGTTTTGTAGATAGCTTGTCTTTTTTTAATCTTTTTGGTTAAAGTCAAACTACTTAGTTAAAACTTTATCTTCCTTCGTTACTATTTATTATTAAAAGTTGAACTAGATTGTTAAAAATGCGTTTTTGTCGAGATTCATCTCTTCAGTTCAAAATGCGAATATTTTTCTTGGTTGAAAATTGACACCCTTGTTGAAAATTCAAATAAACGGTTGGGAATTAAACTATTGCGTTTGAATTTTTTTTGTTTTTGGTACAATTTAAAAATGAAATATCTTTGACTGAGAAGTGATTCTTTTAACTGAAAATTCAATCATTCCATTTTCAGTTAAGAACTTATGTTTTTCATTCCAGAAGTGTAAGTTTTTTTTTATTCGTCTCCTAGTAGAAAATGGATATTTGTTGGTTGAGAATTTAGCTGTCTCGTTGAAAATTCATCCACTTTATTCAAAGCTCAATTATTTTGTTAAAAATACAACTTTTTTGTTAAAGTAATCTTCTTTGATCGAAAATTCGACTGTTTTGTTGAAAATTCGTTTTTTTTTTTATTGAAACTTAATCCTTTATGACAGAAAAATCAACTTTATTAGTTTAAATCTCATTGTGAGTGGAATCAAATAATTGATATTGCTCAATCCTAATGGTAGTTCTTAGAAGCATGTGAATTCTTCATAATGTTAAATTTTGTATAGATGAATACCAACAGTCCAAATTAGGGCCAAAACACAAGTTGTATCTTCTGTGATATTTATATGATAATCGAATATTAAATAGGGTTTTTATTGTTAAGGCAACAAGACTGCAATTTAATATAAGGAGAGTATCTTGGGCTGTAACGACTAGTGTAAAAACCTTAAAAAAGGTGTACAAGTGAGAAATAAATTCTATTCTATTCTATTCTATTCTAGTTTAAATCTCATCTAGTTTGATTAGAATTCAAATTTTTCAGTAGAAATTCATCTATCATCTAAAAAAGTTGTCTTTTTGGCTTGAGAATTTAACTGTTTGGTTGAAAATGCAAATTTTTGGTTCTAGAAACCAACGATCAGTTCAAGCATTCATTATCCTATTAAAAGCTTGATTATTTTGTTACGAGTTTATTTATACTGTTGGAAATTCTATTTTTTTCAGGTTCATCTTTTTTGGTCGAAAAATGAACCGTATTGCGAAAAATTTGTCCTTTTGAATTTAAAATTCATCTTTTATGGTAGAAAAGTCATGTTTCTTTTCTGAAAATTCATCTTTATTGGTTGAAAATGACTTTCATTATTGAAAATTCTACTTTGGTTTCAAAATCTAAATGTCTTCTAAAAAATGTGTGTTTAAAGCCTCAATATTCAACTCTTGGATTGGAGATGCAACGGTTTTTGTTGAATATTATTCTTGTATGTTTGAAAACTCGACTATTTGATTTAAAATGCAGCTTTGTTTTTTGTAAATTTAACTAGTTGCTCAGTTAAATATTGAACTTTATTCTTGAGAATGTGATTTTTTTGGTCGAAAATCAAACTGTTCCGTGGGAAATCTATCCTTTTGGGTTGAAAAATAATCTTTTATGGAGGAAAAGTCATCTTTCTTTTTTGAAAATTCATCTTCATTGATAAAAAAGGAATTTTGTTATTGAGAATTCTACTTGTCGGTTTGGAAATTCAAGTGTCTGCTGAAAAATTCGTGTTCGAGGACTTAAAATTCAGCTATTGGATTGAAAATGCAACATTTCTTGGTTGACTATTAAACTTATTTATTTGAAAACTCGACTACTTATTTGGGAATTCAGCTTTCTTTGTTGAAAATTAAACTACTCAGTGAAAAATGAAAGTACTTCATTAATAATGTAATTTATTCAGTTAAAAATTCAACATCTTCTATTGTAGAAATATCATTTTTATCTTTTTAAAATATATCTTTTCATGGTTGGAGAGGAATTTTTTTTTTTTTTTTTTTTGAAAATTCAACTTTTTTCTAAAAAATTCGTGTTTGAGGACTCCAAATTCAGCTATTGGATTGAAAATGCAACGATTATTTGGTTGAAAATGCAGCTTTCTCTGATAAAATTAATCTACTCAGGTGAAAACTTAACTGTAGTTAAGAATGTAATATTTTGGCTGAAGATTCAACTATTATGTTACGTAGTCAGCTATTGATTCAAATTCATATTTTCTTGTTGAAATTCAACTGTGTTCTTGGGAGGTCGTCCTCATGGACTAAAAATTGATCTTTTATGGCAAAAAACTTATCGTCTTGGTTGATGGTTTGAAATTTACCTATTTGTCTGACAGTTTCATTTTTTTTTAAGATTACTTATTCCATGAAAGTAATCTTTTTTGGTCGAAAATTCATTTTTCTCTGTTGAAAAATTCAATTTTTCTGTTTAAAAATTAATATTTCTCCTACACAATTGATTCGCTAAAAAAATTAACAATTTAGTTGAGAATCCAATCATTTCCTTGGAAATTCAGTTATTTTGTTGAGAATCCAACTATTTTGTTGAAAGTAATTTTTTATGATAAAAGAAGAGAAAGAAAGGAAGAAAGATATATTTCAAACTTGAAAGGTTCAGTTTTCAACGAAACGATCATATTTTTAAACAATAGAGATTGGAATTTTAATTTTACTAAGAACAGTTGCATTTTAACCAAATACTTGAATTTCTAAGCCTTAAGGCCATGTGTGATACATGATAATTTTGAACCAAATGTTGTATACAAACGTAGTTTATTATTTTCTGAGGCTTTTCTCTAAATTTCAAATACCTCATTGATCCCAAGGATCCCGAAAGATAATTAAAAAAAAATTTGTTCAATAACTGTTTCGTTCTTTTCACACAAGAAACTAAATATGCACAAAATCCGCGATTGATGATGCTAGTCGTATATAGTTTTGAATAAAAAGTGCTGATGATATGAAATTTTTCAGATGTTTCCGGTCAAGTGAAACAGTCCTTGGGGAATATTACAGAAGGACTCTGTCATCCTTTGAAATCGAGAATCGAACACATCGTGGCAGTGGAAGCTCCGGCGACTGTTTTATATTCAGTGATGACTCTCATTCGATTTTATAGAGCGACTCTAGAGCAAATAATCCACGAGAGTGTTCTCGATTCGACCTTAGGAGACTTGTTGGAATTGAGTGAGAAAAGTTTCGTTAGCAGACTTCAAAGGGAAACTCGTGTTGCTTTGGGAGAAAGAGCAGAACCTCCTGGCACCGACTTAATTCCTGCGCCTTCTGTTTCGAGACTCCTGACCCTCCTGAATGAAGTTCTTTCGGTCGCAAGTATCGCTGAGGATAGAGAAAAGGACATGCTTCAGGTTAATTACAAAAATGATCAATTTAATTGAATTAACTTCAAGTTGGATAAGCAGTAATATTGAACAATATCAGGATGGCGATTCGGCGGACGATTTCAAATTCCAGGTCATTTCTCGGTTCTTACCGGTGAAGTTTTACAATTTTCCCGGTGAACAAGAAGTAACATATTTATATTTGTCGCAAAACCCCAACCTTTTTTTTTATTCATGGCGTTCATTCTACACATCCTTCAACACAACAGATCAAACAATGCAAAATAAATCAATTTTGAAAAGAATACTCAAATTTTCAACAACAAAAAATCATATTTGTACATAAATTGGAACAGTTAAACGTGCACCCAAAAAAATCAATTTTCGATAACAAAATAACGGATTTCCAACCAAAGAGTTCATTTCTCAATCAAGAAAATAAATTTTCAAATAAAAAGATAAATTTTCAGCTGGAGCACTTCAATTTTTCAATCATGGAAGTGAATATTCAAACGAGAAGATTAATTTTTACATACAAAGAATAATTTTCTAAGACAAAATACAATGTTTCAGCAAAATAGTCGAATTTCGAACCCAAAACATAATTATTACCCACCAAAAATAAGACAGTAACATTTTGAGGCTAAAAAACAAATTCGAAACTAAGCATAAGAGTTTTATACTAAAACTAAGAATCTTCAACTGGAGGAGGTTATTTTTCAAACAGATTAATTATCATTTACTGAAAAAGATAAATTGTCAACGAAAATTTGAAGACTAACCTGAAACTAACCTGAAAAATGTTTAAATTTATAACTTGAATTGTTACCGGAAAGAACAACAAAATGTGTTGAGTTTCAACGAAATAAATGAATTTTCAATTTAACCCGGCAAATTTTCACTGAATTGTCGAATTTTGAACTAGAAAAGATCAATCTTCCACTAAAAATGAAACAGTTAAATTTTCAGTTGAAGAAATTGATTTTCAACCAAACTGATGAATTTTCAGGTATAATTATGAATCTCCAACGGGAATAGATGTATTTTAAGCAAAAAGATACATTTTTGACCATGAAGATTAATTTTTTACAATAAAGGCAAATTTTCCTCGAAGTACATAATTTCTCAAAGAAAAAGTTTAATTTTCAAATTCAAAAATCTATGTTCAACCAAATACTCAAATTTTCACTTAAAAAGATAGATTGATTTTTAACAAAGTGGTTACAATTTCAACCAGAGGTGAATCAAAAAATTTTGATTTTCAACAAACAAGTTTAAATTTAAAACAAGTAGTTGATTTTTTAACTAAAAAAGGATGAATTCACAATAAACAATGTAAACAAGTTTTCTATCGTTATTTCAAAACTCTATAGACTGCTTGAAATACTTTCTTTATTCAAAATTGGGTAGAGGGAAATTTACAATTGTGACGAATTTTGAATTGGAGGAACGATTTTGTAAAATTTCTTTCTTCTGAATCCGAATTATAATTAGTTCAAAAAGTTCCCGTTCCATGAAAAAAATTTCCTGTTCCAAGTAAAATGATACTCCTTCCTCTAAAACTCCCTGCCCTAAAATGAAATCTATAAATATCTTCTGAAAGTCCCTGTCCCAAGTCTGATAAAGAACGAAAAGAAAATAGAACGTGATAAATACATTTTTCTGTAAAAATGCAGGTAATAATTCTTTCTATATGTTTGGGCTATCATCAATTCGATTATCAAATTTGAGTCAGCTAAAAAAATCTCATAGAGCAATGGAAAAAAAAAATTCTTCCTTTCATGACGTATAGATGTATTTAAATATTTTGAGAATCAAATTAAAGGAACGTTTCATTCTTGAAATCAAATGATAAGATCTCTTTTTGAATCATAAAGAGAAAGCGGTAATTTCTCGTTTTTTTTTTTTGGTAGAATTTTTCACAGTCTGGTTGAGTCAAGTAAATTCCCGGTTTTTAAATAAATTCCTGGTCATTTCCCGGTTTCTCCTCAGTCAATAAAATTCCCGATCATTTCCCGGTTTCCCGGTCAAGTATTCACCCTGAATTTTGATGTAAGGTTCTCATTCCAATCATCATGATCAGCTTTAACACAAGGTTCTGTTTACCATTCGCAAATCAGAAATCAACTGCACGCCATTTAGACCAGATGACAATTTTTTACATGAAAGTTTATTTGAGGGCACCCGGTGGTCTAGAATTTTCAAAAAATCGATTTCTTTGTTGTTGATATTTTGAAAGTACAGCCCTCTAAGG
>WSXT02157794.1:0-10129 GCA_011762715.2 Neuroterus valhalla | reverse complement strand
CTTTGGAATATCCCAAAGTACCTTGGAATATCATGAAATATATTGAAATACTCTGAAATACTTTGAAACATCCTGAAACATTTTGAAGTTTCATGAAATATTTCGAAGTATCTGGAGTATCTTGAAGTTCATTGAAATATCCCTAAATATCCTAATAAACCTTGAAATATCTTGGAGTGCTTTGGAATATCCCAAAGTACCTTGGAATATCATGAAATATATTGAAATACTCCCAAATACTTCGAAACATCCTGAAACATTTTGATGTGCCATGAAATATTTCGAAGTATGTGGAGTATCTTGAAGTTCATTGAAATATCCCTAAGTATCCTAAAGAACCTTGGAATATCTTGGAGTACTTTGGAATATCCCAAAGTACCTTGGAATATCATGAAATATATTGAAATACTCTGAAATACTTTGAAACATTTGAAACATTTTGAAGTGTCATGAAATATTTCGAAGTATGTGGAGTATCTTGAAGTTCATTGAAATATCCCTAAGTATCCAAAAGAACCTTGTAATATCTTGGAGTGCTTCGGAATATCCCAAAGTTCCTTGGAATATCATGAAATATATTGGTATTCTCCGAAATACTTCGAAATATCCTGAAATATATTGAAGTATCATGAAAAATTTCGAAGTATGTGGAGTATCTTGAAGTATGTGAATTACTTGAAGTATATTGGAATACTTTCAAGTATTTTGCGATATGTTGACTTCACTTGAATTATTCTAAAGTATAATGCAATATTTGAAAAAAATCAAAGTATCTAAAATATTTTGAATAATGGGAAGTATTAAGAAATATGTGAATGAGCTTCAGTATCTTGAAATATCATCAAGTATATTGTAATATCCTGATGTATCTTGAAGTACATGAAATATTCTGAAGTGTGTGAAGTATCTTGAAATATTTGAAGTATCTGAAGCATATGAATACCTTGAAGTATGTGAATCATCCTGAAGCACTTTGGAGAAACTTATGGTATCCTGAACTTTATGAAGTATCTTGAAGTATCTGAAATACATTGAAGTATTGGTAGATACCTAGCAATATCTTGAATTATCCTGAAATATTATTAAGTATCATGAAACATTTGATATATCTTGGAGTATGTGAAATATTCCGAGATTTGGCAAATTTTTTGGAGTATTGGAATTATCCTTAAGAATTTTGAAATATCTTGAAGTACATTGAGACACCCCAAAGTATTTTGGAATATCCTGAAGTATGTGAAGTGTTTTGAAGTTTGCAAATTTTCTTGGATTATTTTGAAGTCTCCTGAAGTATTTGTAATGTCTTAGATTATCTGAAATATTCTGAATAATGAGAAGTATCAGGAAGTATGGTTATCATCCTGAAGTAAATGCAAATATTCTATAACACCTTGCAAGATTTCGAGATACCCTGAAGTACCTCGAAATACCCCAAAGTATTTTGGAATATTCTAAAGTATTTAAGGTATCTTGAAGTATGTATATTAAACTGAAGTTTATAAAATATTTCAAGCATTTGAAATTATATTAAAATAATTAAATTGAATTAATATATCTTGAATTATCCTGAAATATTATGAAGTATCCTAAACATTTGATATATCTTGGAGTATCTGAAATATTTCGAGTTTGGGCAATTGTTTTTAAGTATATGAATTATCCTTAAGAATTTTGAAATATCAAGAAATATATTGATTATCCTAAAGTATCTTGAAGTTCGCGAAATACTCTTAGGTGTATGGAGTATCACAAAGCATTTAAATTAACCTGAAGTACATTGAAGTATTGCAAAGTATCCTTCAGTATTCAAAGCAACTTGAAGTATCTGTAATATCCTGAATTATGAAAATTTTTTCAAAAGAAACATCATCAAGAATATCAATTTATTGTTCATCCAATTTTGTCCATGAAATTATATCAATTGTAACCCTACTCCGAAAAAAAACATGGATAAGAAATGGAAAAGTTCGAGAAAAACCGCTACCTCCCAACATCATCCTTTAAAAATATTGTTATTAATAAAAACAAAATATTTCCAAAATTATTCTTCTTGACCCTAATTAATAATCGCATCGTTCTAGCTTCAGAGTAAAATATTTTAAAAACCTGCATTTTTCAAATTGTATCCTAAGAGAACATTTTCTAAAGACCATAATAATTTTTTGAAACTAACTAAAAACATCGAAGGAAGAGACAAGAGTATTATTAAAATAAATTTAAACAAGAATTTCTAGACCATCCTAATTTCAATTTAAAAAAATTGGAATGGCAAAATAGCAAAGCAAACGTGACTCTTTTTCCTTATCTTTTCAGCAGAGATGGAGCGTGACTCAAGTCGTGAAAAAATCTTTGTCGGTCGAAAGTGCATTGACGTAAAACAGGAGCGTAAAGCACCCGTTTCCAGAAAACCCGGAGTTTATGGTGGTGCATACTGCATAGGAGTGAATCCCACGGTCACAGGCCATGCCACGACGAGAGCTTCCTATAAGCTCGCAAAAGCCCCGAAAGCTCGAAAGAGAGTGTCACGTTTCCATAGCAACTGAGCTCGGGGTAACTCCGCCCCTCTCCGGAGCCCCCGGTTCGATATCCTCACCTCACCTCCTCTTTCCACGCTATCAATGTGCTCCACATTTTTATACCTTCCACTCTCCCCTCCCATAGTGCTACAAGCGCAACGTGTCGCGGAGCTCAAATTTCCAAAGCCAGACAAAAAGTCGCGACCGATGTCGAGAGTCGAGAACTCAGCATTCAGTAATCGGGGGTTGAGGCAGAATATCAGTTTTTTTTTTATTTAGCGACGAAATCACAAATAATTTTTCTCCACGCTGAGAAAAAGTTTAGAGAAAGTTTGCAAAATGTTCTGATATTAGAAGGGAATAAAGGATGAGTTGAAAAAAAAGTAGAAAGTTGGTAGCAGGCTTCTGGAAAAATGGTTTTGTATACTATCAGGTCGTTGATAAAGTTGTTCAAATAACCCCTTTTCCCCCATCCTTCCCTTTTTACCATTCCTTTTTCCACTTACTTTTCCTCCTTGCACTCCGACTCAGCATCGTTCTTATTTTCTCTCACATTCCTTAACCTCCTTCTTTCACTCCTCCTTATCCGAATACCCTAACTCAACTCTCACTGCTTCTTATTTTCTTTTACTTCGCCCTTTATTGTCTCCTTCTTCCCCGATCTCCTTTGTTCGCCCTGCCAAGCTTCCTCTTTCTTTTTCTCGAACACACCTTTACCTCTCTTTATTACCCCTCACCTACCCTCTTATCTCTTACCCTACTTCCCGAAACTTCCTTCTGAGTACCTCACCTTACTTCCCTTTACTTCTCTCTATGTCACCTTTATTCCTGTCATTTCCCCTAGTTCATATTAACCTACTACCCTCAAGTTCCAATCGAACACCTAACCTCACATTTCTTCAGTTTCTCTTGACCACTTCCTCCCAATGCAGTTTATATCCCGTTTACTCCCCTACCACATCTCCTCTTTCTCCCTCACTTTCTTTCCCCTTGTCAACCTTACCCTCCACTCCTCGATTTTTACTCGATCATCTAACTCTTACTTCTCTTCACTTCTTTTGGAACACTTTCCTTTACTTCCCTCCACTTTCCTTTACACCCCTTCACTCTCTTTCTCGTTTTTCTATACATCCTCCTATATCACCCCTTTCCTTCGCTCACTCCTCCGTCAACCTAACCCTTCTCCTCTTTACTTCCAATTGGTCAGCTACCCTTCCTTTCATTCACTTGCTCTTGAGCACTCCTCTTCACTTCCATTTCTTTTCCCTCATATCTTAATACTTCCCCCTACATCGCCTCTTCTTCTTTCATTCGCCCTCCATCGACCTTACTCTTCTTATCTCAACTCCTCCTCGACAACCAAACTTACTTCTCTTTACTTCAACTCATATCCTCTTGTCAAGCTTACCTTACTCCCCTCTACTTCCTCAGAACATCCCTCCTTCACTTCTCTTTACATTTTCTTATCCTGTATCGCCATTCTTCCCCTTACTTTCCTTCCTCAACCTAATCCGGCTGCTCTGCACTTCCACGAGATCACTTAACCTTACTCCTCTTTACATCTTCTCACTTCCTTTCGTCTACCTTACCTTTCTCTCCTTTACTGCAACTGCCTTCACTTTCCTTCACATCCCCTTCTTTCCTAAAACTTCCCCTTATATTGTATATTTCCCTCTTACTTTATCCAGTCAATATAAACCTTCTTTCCTCTAGTTCCCCTTGGACAATTGAACTTACTTCTCTTCTTCTTCTTATTTGCTTTTGCCAACCTTACCTTACTCCCCTTTACTTCCTGTTTACAACCGTCCTTCTCTTCCCTTTGATTCCACTCATTACTCTCTACTCTTCATCCATCCTTCGGCCCTCATTGCCAAACTCACTAAATTTGGCTTAATTTACAATCTATTTCCTTCATCTCTCCCGATTTCCTCCCTTTTTCCCTCACTTCCTCTCTTCTCACTCTCATTATTTCTCCCCAGTTCTCATTAATTCCTCTCATTTTCCCCAACAGAACCCCTCTCGATTTCATTTTTTGTACGATGAACGTAAACCCGACTGAAACCTAAATTTCAACCAAATGGTGAAATTTACAACCAGCAGCCAGCAATACAAATGTACAAGAAGACAGTGGAATTAGGACTTGGAAAGATTTTTTAGTTATGAATGAGAAAAAATGCTCTAGCTACATTTCAAATGAAATCGTCTGATTCTCATGCCTGGAAGTCGATTTTTTCAGAAGAAAAATCAATATTTAATTCTTAAAAATCATTTTTCGACGAAACAGTAACATCTTCTATTTCTCTTTGTTAACTCTCCCTCAACTATCATCGCTTCCCCCTAATTCCCTTTACTCACACTTTCGTTCCTTTTTCTGACTTTCTGTCGTCCACATTACGTTACGTCCCTCTGCTTTCTCTCAATTTCCCCCCCCCCCTTCTTTCCTTCCCCTTCTTCTCGTGAACCTTATCACATTTTTCTTCACTGTCTCCTGACTACCTTCCTTACTTCCCTCTACTTTCCCTTATTTCCAAATACCTTCACCTACATCACTTCTTTCACCGTGACTTTCCCTCATCCGCTTTACCTCCCTTTCCTTAATTCACTTTCCCTTCTTTTCTTTTGTCCGCCTATTATTTCCTCCATTTCCTTCTGTCCCCTTCTTTCCATTACCTCTCCTTAAATAACGGGCTAGCATCGCTTCTCATTATTTGCCTTCCATGAATCTTCCTTCTTACCCCTTTCCCTTGCCATCTTTATTCCTACCGCTGCTTCTGCTTCCACCTCCTCACTCCTGGGCCCACTCCTTTTACACAATTTATCCCTTCTCCACTCCTTACTCCTGCTTTTTCGTTTCCTCTATACACACTGTAGCCCTTCCCCCTCTTCTGCCTTTCAATAGTATCTTTTCATTCTTTCTTAGAAAATCTCCTCGTCCTCTTTTCCTCCATATTCTCATCTGCATTACCCATTCTCCTCTTAACTGCTCCATCTTTAACTTTCCTCCCTTCTCTTTAAAATTACCTCGTCACTCACTTCTTATCCATCCTTTCACTATTCCATCTGCATTATCATCGGACTCCATTTCCTTCCTTTCACTCTATTCTGAATCCGCTAACTTTCTTTCTCTTCACAATTGTGAAATTATTCATAAGTGAAATAAAGAGAAAACCTTCAGCTTTTGGGAACTCTTACAAACTGTTTGAATTAATTTTTTTATCTGAATATTTTATCTGCGCCTTTTCTCTCTTATTCTACTCATTTTTATTACAAAAATCTACTTGATAACCCCTCCTTCCCTTTTTAAACCCTATCGTTTCTCTCATCCTACTTCCCCTATCCCTGGCCTACTCCTATGCACCTCTTCTTCCACCCGCTCCTCTTCATTCTTTTGATGAATATCTGTATATTTTGTTTTTCCTTTATTTCCTTTCTATAAATCTCTTTTGAATGCCCTAACACAGCTCGCCCTTTACTCTTCCTTTATCTTGTCTCTTCCATTTTTTTATGAATCTCCGTTGATTGTCTTTACTCACCCTAATCGTTTTGATGTATTCGCTTTCTGCACATCTTCCTTCTTACCCCTCTTCTTTTCATCATTATTCATATCGCTCCTTTTCCATCCACCTCTTTTTTCTCTAGCTCACTCCATCCAAGCCTCTTCCGTCTATTCTGCTCCTATGTTTCCTTTTTTCATACATACCTCTCCAAATTTTTCGGACTTAACGTAAGCTCACGCCTTCTCTCATGGCTTACTCTCCATTTCCTTCTGATTATCATATATACAATATCTCCTCTAATATCTATCGTATTTCTCTATTCCCTTTCCATTAATCTCCTTTTCACCTTTCCTTCTCCCTGTCCTTATTTCAATAGCTCCTACCTTTTTCCCCTTCTCTTTCATGAGCCTACTCTTCGGGGCTCCTTCTACTTTTTTTCATTCCTGCTTGTCTATTCTTTCTCTCGAAACTGTAACCCTTCACTCCCTGTCCCGACCCCTATTGCTCCTCCCTCTTCTGCCTCCTCTTCTACCTGTATGAATTTTTCCAACCTAGCCTACTCTCTCATCATTTATGTATTTCCTCTTTTTAAAGATCTCTTTTTACCCCGTTTCCTTTTTAAGCATATTCCAATCGCTCCTCCCTCTTCTACCTCCACTTGCTGTGGCTCTCTCCATCCGAACCCTGCTTATTTCTTAACGCCACGCCGCTCTATCCACTTCCTTTTAATCTCTATGAATTGTCTCAACTCAACCTACCCTTTACCTTTCCTTGACTCTTCCTTTTCAGTCCCTTTCCTCTCTCGTTCATATTCCTATCGCTCCCCCTCTTCCGCCCAATCTATTCTCAGCCCAGTCCTTTGAATCTTCCTCTCTATCTCCTCAACCCTACCCATCTGATTAGTCCTTCACTCTTCCTCTCCTTACCTTTAAATCACCTTCCTACTCACCGATTATTCTCTCTTGTACCATTTTATCTGCATTTTTATCAAAAGCACTTCCCTTTCTGTCACTCTTTCCAAACCCCGCGAACTCCATTTCTCCACAAGATTTTTGAAATTATTTGCTTTCTAGACCCTAAATTTTCTTTTATTAATGAAAAACAATAATTCTGGAATTTCTGAAAAATATTTCGTTTGATAAATATTTGGACTCGAATACGTACAATATCGATTGTAAAGCTCCCTCACCTGTTGTCGATACTAGAAGAGGGTGTCCAACGATAGCAAGACCGACGACCATGAGTTCAATTTCGTAGAGTGCATCCGACAAGTTATTCTATCCATGTATTTTCATGTGCGTGTATGTATACGCACCAATACACGATTATTGCATGGTGCTGTGATTCACCAACATACAATAAAAATATGTCTCGCTTCCCCTTTTAAGCTCGGACGGTGCTAAAACCGCCCCCGTATGGAAGTCAGGGAAAGGTGGACTTGAGCCAGCCATTATTGACCATCTTTCTTGGTTAGCACAATCCAAATTTGTTTCTTTCTTCTCATCCTCTTCTCAATTCAGATTTGACTTTTTATTATGAATTATGAGAGAACGAATAGTAGAGGGAAAATCCGGAAGTGTTTCCTTCCCATCTTTATACTTTTATAGATGGTATGAGTTCAATGCTTTTTTTTTATTGGGTCATTTTCCTTGCGCACCCACTCATTCCTGCTCCATTCCCTTTCGAAGCTGCTTCATAACCTCTTTCCTCTCTTGTTAATCCTTATCGTTTCTCTTCCACTACCTTCCCCATCCTAGCCCCTCTTCTTAGACACCACCTGTATCTACTCCTGAACCTTTATTCCTTTAAAAAATAACCATAAATTATTTCTCCCTAACCTATTCCTTTCTCTCCTATCACTCCAACCTAATTCCTTTCCTACAAATCTTTATATATTGTCTCATTTCACTACACCGTCATTTCTATCGTCCTCTCTATTCCGTATTGACAAATCTGATTTTCCAACTATCTTCCTTCCTAACCTTGTTATCATCGCCCTTGCGCGTCCCCTTATTCCTGCGTTATTTCCCGTCAAAGTTGCTTCGTCGGTCCTTTCTTCTCTTCTCAATTCCTATCGTTTCTGCTCTCCTCTCAATCTTAGCCCTTCTTTTTAGACACCACCTTCATCTACTCTTGAACCTTTATTCCTTTAAAAAATAACCATAAATTATTTCCCTCTAGTCTCTCTCTTTCTCTCTTATCACTCCTATTTAATTCCTTTCCTACAAATCTTTGAAAATCGTCTCATTTCACTACACCGTCACTTCTATCCTTTCCTCTATTCCTTATTGACCAATCTGATTTTCCAACTATCTTCCTTCCTAACCTTGTTGCTGTCGCACCTGCATCTCTATTCCTTTATACTTCAATTGATTCAATTCAGCCCACCCTTCTCTTCATTTGTTCTCCTCCATTCCTTTCCTGTGAATTATTATCAATTGTCCCCTCTTACATTTACTGTTTCTCTCTATCCCCTCTTCACTCATCTCCTTCCTTTCCACTTTCCTTAACATAATTATTACCTTTCTCTTACTATCGACTAAATTTCTGCTCTCACTCCTGCGTTTCTTTCTATTCCCTCTTTGTAAAACTCCTTTTCCTCTCTTTCCTTCCGTCCTTATTCTTATCGCTCCTCTCCTTCTCACCTCTTCTCACATTACCCACTCCTTCAAGTCTTCCCCTGCTTCTCCTTTTTCATACTTCTCTATTCCATACCTACAAATGGTAACTCATTATCTCTCTTGCAAAGTTCATTTCTTTTCCTTTTTCGGAAAACTCCTCTCTTACTTCTATTCGTTATCTTTTTGATTCCTATTGATTTTCCCGCTTCAACGTTCTCTTCTTCTAGCACACTCAATACGACCCAAGCCTGGCACTTTTATCTCTTTATTTCACCTTTATGAATCGTCTCTGGATTGTCCTAAGTCAGCCTACCCTATCCCCTTCCTTCATTTTTCCACTTGTACTTACTTCTTATGAATCTATATAAATCGACCTAACCCTTATCGTTTATCTCTATTTCCTCCTCATAAGTCTTCTTCCTCATTCCTTTTCGTCCTTGTTCTGCCTACTCTTCCTTCTGCTTACTCCTCTTCCTCTAGCCTACTTCATCCCACATTTTCCTGTTTTTTCTGTCCTCTCATTCCTCCTCTAATAATCATAATGAATTGTTCCAACTCAGCCAACCCCTCTCTCAATTTATCCTTCTTCATACCCTTCCGAAGATCATTATAGACTGTCACTTCAACTATTTCATTACTCTCTATTTTATATCTGTAGATCCCTTTTCTTATCCCTCTCCCTTCCTATCATCATTCCTAACGCTCTTCCCCCTCCAGCCTCATCTTCTTCTAGTTCACTTGATTGAACTCCTTCCCGTCACTGATACCTCTTCATTACCTTTATGTTGACCTTTATGAAGTGTCTCAACTTAACCTCCTACCCTTTTTTCTTACATTCTCCATCTATAAATCACTGTAAATCGTATCCTTTAACCCATTTCTTTTATCTCTATTTCCTCCTTACGAATCTCTTCCTCTATCCCTTTCCCTTTTCGTCCTCATTCCAACTGATCCATTCCCTTCCGCCGCCTCATACCTTACCCTACCCTCATTTTTCTCCTATATTTTTCTCCGTTCTCTCATTAAATTTTTTTTCACACTTATTTATTCCTATCCTCATTCCTATCTTCACTCCTATCACCCCTTCTCTTTTCAACTCCGTGCTTTATCACTTTTCCGTACTTTTTCTCCAAATCACGTCTTCACCCACTCATTTTTCCACCTTTTACTATTTTCTTCACATTCCCATCTGATCCCTCACTCTTCTGTCACTCTCTTCCGAGCCCGCTTATTTTCTTTCTCGTCTTTTTTTTCTTTGAATTTTGATTCAAATAATTGAATTATAAACAGAATGTAAAAGTTTTTGAACCAAAAGTATTAAATTTCAGCTAAACAGTCAAATTATGAACCAAATACTTCAGTTTTAATCAGGGGAATTGATTCAATCCAAAGAAAAAAAAATTTCAAACAAAAAGGACAAATCTAGTTTGGAGAAAATCCAGAAGTAATCTCCTTTCTTTTTCCGACCGTTTTCATACATAAAATCCAGTTGGTG